>JAPYZE010000450.1:0-39691 GCA_030522805.1 Leptomastidea abnormis
TATATATATATATATATATATATGTATATATATATATATATATATATATATATATATATATGCTTGTGTTTATGATCTGATGAATCGCTATTATATATGCTCCCTTCGTTCTATAAGATTAAAATGGATTTTATATATTTATAGAATAAAATTTTATAAAAGTATGAAATTTCGTTTAGAAAGCTTAAATGATATTTGATACGAAAATAAAACAAATTGTTTAGAAAAATATATTTTTAGAATATTAGTGGAATATGTATCAGTAGTAACCAGATGTGATGGTAAGACAACGATATTAAATTTTGTTAAATAATTTTTTATTCTTATCATATAATTTAAGTATAAAACAAATATCGAAATTCTAAATGTTATATCATCATATATACAATTACCCAAGTGAAATGACAAAAATAAAATCCGTCATTTTTACACAAAAAAAAGCCGACTCATATTTATACGACAAGTCATAAAATGAATCACCAAGTAAAGTTAGAATCCATAAAAAAAAATATATCCTTAGATTTTTTTTTTGTATTTTATTTTTTCTTTCTTTAAAATCAAAACCTGTAAATCATATATATAACACCTAAAAACAATGTCAAGCTCTGTTTCTTACTCACTTCTTTTTTTTTAGCATATATCAGTCATACATATAACACACTAATAAAATCGAGTAAGAGCAAATATATCTGCATACATACATACATACATATCCCAAGTCGTCAAATTTTTTACCATCAAAAGTCTGACGTCAGAGAACATCGGACATATACACACCATCTATATATTCTCACGATGACCATATTACACACTTTATAATATATAGAGTCACGCGCGAGAGATGAGAGAGAAACACGACTACATATATAGATAGATCAAGAGAGCAACGACCAGTCGTACGGTATAATAAAAGCTCTCTTTCGGAGGCGTTGAAAAATTTTTGCTAATACGTCGAATTGCATAATGACTCCTCGAGAGAGTATGTATATAGTGGAAACATAACTTAAATTTACGAAGCTTTATGAGCTCGCGAAATTACAAAATTTATGCACAAGAGAGAGGGAGAGACTCTTTGGCTTCATGTACAAGCATAATATTATTATATGCTTGACTGATTTACGTATGTATATGTACGATATGGTCTTTCGTTTATAAAATGAATACTAAAAGCAATTTTCATTCGTATGTAGGTACTTTATTATTTTTGTTCTTGTCTATGTCCTCATATAACTGTATATTATACACAAGAAGAAGAAAAAAAATCATTTAATCCATAATCCGATTAATTTTTCCTTTATATCATTTCGTTTATCCTACTTTTTTGCTTTAACATATACCACATTAATCATCTTTTTTTAAAGAATCAACAAATCAAAAATTCTGAATACATATTATTATTCAATTTTACAAGCTTCAACAAAATTATTAATTTCAGAAAATCTTAAGCTTATTCAGTCATTGCATCAAGCAAACAACATAACATATACATATACGTTTATAAAAGTAGCGTTAGTGTATGTGTATATGTGTGTGTGTGTGTGTGTGTGTGTGTGTGTGTGTAGGCATGCTCGTAACGCGGCTACAAACCCCAAAAATAGAACGGCCGGAATAAAATGCCGAACGACCGATCGTTGCGAGAAAATAGCGCACACACAGAAGGGGCGGGGGGAAGAGAGATCCTATAATATATCCCTTCTCTTGGATCACTCTCTTTTCATTTCGTTTACTCAAAACCATTGCTACTACATATTCTTCCTTTTCTTGCTTTTACGCCTACAAACACATTACTGGGCCATCGCACTATGTGTACCAGACATCTTTTCTATCCATGTTCTTTGTCTCCCTATATTTCTCTCTCTTTTCTCTTCATATAACATTTTCCTTTTGGCACAGGAAAATAGTCTGACGATTTCACCATGTACTTTTCGCTATGCGAGCAAATTTTATGTTGGATATACGAATAAACCTTTTTTTTCTACATTTGTGTGCGTAAGGGATTTGTGAGAGTTTGTGTTGAAGGATAGGGAAGTTTGGTTGGCGTAATGGAAAAGATTTTTTTCGCAAGCTCTCTTTCTTTCTTTCTTTCTTTCTTTTTTATTTCAACGTGATTTTTTTTAAAGTGTAGATGCGAGATGCGAAAGTTATGAATAAGTGAGTAAGGTTTTTTGCTTGAATTATTAAGGGGATGAAAAATTTAAAGTTTGAATTAAGTATGAAAAGTGCTGCTGTTGCTTTGGGTATAATCAAGTAGAAAAAGACTTGGTATGGTAGGACATTATTTTAAGTTTATACAAAATTTTTATTTTTTTTTTGTTTGTTTTGTTTTCAAGTTAAATAATTATTTTAAAAAATTATTTAATTCTATATATCAATAACAACATCAAAAAAGAAAAAAAAATAAATAATACAAAATCCTATCAAAACTTATAAAAAAAATATTTGTTTCTTCTCATTTCCAACACACGTGTATATACCAAGCAAATCCCAAGTCTCTGGAATGTCGCCTTGCGACGCGCCAGAATTTTGAACGGATGCCAGTAACGCGAGAAATGTTTGCATTACCGTTAAGTGAACCAGAAGTGTGTAGTGGAGAAATCGAGGGAGGAGTAGAGAATCTTATTTTTTTTTCTTATTTCGCGATCGTCCCCTCACAATTTCTGCCTTTCTTATAATATACACACACAAAAAGAAGAAGGAAGAGAAGATGTTATGAATATAAAAAAGGTAAAATAGAAGGATTGTATTTCTTTTATCCAGCTTGTACGAAATAGTGGTTCTATCTCGTGCTGTTTGTGATAACCTGCGCAGTAGAGATCTAGTACAAACCTCTACTGCGCAGGTCACATCGAACTGCGCGAGATAGACGTAACCGCATAATTGTTAATACGGAATAATCGTTGAGGTAGAGGTATATAAACATTTTGATAGTGAAAGGGGAAGGAGGAAGAGGATCTATAGTACGCGTAGACTGGATTATTTTGAAAGTTGAGAAGGAAATGATCGATCGGTTGCACACATACACGTATCGGTCGTTCACCGATATATGTTTTCTGATACATGCTTGCAATTGAAATTTGAGTAGTATTTGAATTTGATTTTTTTCAATTCTAGTGCATATGCAGTGCAAGATAGGTTTTAGAAACTATTTTTTATGTTTATAAAGTAGTAGAGTCTTCGTTTATAAGTTATTTTTTTGTCATCAAGTGAATATATATAGGAATTCAATCTTGCGTAGAAAGTATGCTAACCGATAACATCGACTTACACACTTATAATGTCTCCAACATGTAATATATTATAGTTATATAGCTATACATCGATATTGCAAGAGAATCCGGGAAATTGGAAATTAAGTGTTTTCGCAAGTATAGGAACTGTATATGGATATGTGTTCATGCTTTGCTTGATTTCAAGGTCGAGTTTGTATATATATGTGTGTTTTGAGAAAAAAAAAACATTGGGTGAAAGGATGGTTTTGCTTATATTATATGCTAGGAAAATTTAAATGAAGTTTTATATGATGTGATGTGTTTGTGTACTGTAAGTTTATGTTGTTGTTTTTAATTTTTATGTTAATTGTTGAAAGTTGTAATAATATATAGTTAACAGATGCTTAGCGTTAATTTCTTTTGTTTTTTTTTTATAGGTTCGAGGACACATATAGAAGATTATGAGTGAGACACATATAATTTAGTTTTATTTATAAAAGAATTAATTGCGGTATTAGAGAGATATGATTGTATTATGGCAATGTTTTTTTTTTTAATAACTTTATTGTGCAACATATACTATATAAATGCCGACTAAGATATTACGGTATATATAATAATAATAAAAAACGTTTATCCAAGTGCAGTAATAATACCACTGTGAAGACTGACATAAGATAAAATAATGAGTCAAATTTACTGCGTAAATAAAGCGTAAACTCTCGATTTATATATACAATTATAGATTAATAAAAGAAAATCATATAGGAGAGATTAGTTTTTACAATGGATCGATTAAAAATCTTTTTTTTTTTATAGTGTATTATCACCTTGATCCGATAATAATTTTCTCCTTATAAGAAAGCTTGAAATTAAAAACTTATAGTTATAACTATATATACAAACGTTTAAATATAAAAACCACAAATGACGTAACCATATACCATATAATCTTGTCACAACAATATATCCACAAAAATAGGTGCGTCAATTTTATTCTCCTTCGATATTTCATTTAGTACACATTTATAAATCACCTATATACCTATACATGTCAATCACGAAAATTCATTTCCTCTAAGACCTTATCGATTACACTTCCATTTTCTTTAGAACCTGATTATATTCTCACGTCAAACTCAATTTTCTTCTTTATTTTTTTTCTCTCTATACTATCGTATTTGTAAGTATGAACGCTTACTCATTTAAAAAAAAAAGAAAAAATACGCTTTGTTTGCGTAGTAAGTATGCGGTCGACTGGCGCCCTTCACTAGAATTTTCGCTGCGCGAATAGAGGAGGCCCACGCGCGCGCGAAATATTGTCGCAATCTCATATATTATATAGCTATAAGCAAGTATAGTATACAAACCATGTGGCCGTGACAATAAACGTCGAGCTTTTGCGAGTCCATAAACGTCGCGTCTGTGTGTTCGAGTGAAAGGATAATATGGAAAATTTGAAAAATTCTATACTCTGACTATAAGCAATATTTGTTAGCTTTTGCGATGACTTGGAAAATTAATTGTGTGAGTCTGGGTTTTATGGTTTTTTTGAGATATTGTAGGATATGGTTGAATATTTTGAAATTAAATTTTTTGATGTTGATGTTTTTGAAAGTGTATGTTTTTTTTGAAAATTTTTAGAAGAGGTAGCAATAAAAAATAGGTGGTGATTAATACTGGTGTTTTTGGCGTGGCGAATGGTTTATAAATTGTTCTATATATTGTTGAAATAAAAATAGAGGAATGTTTTGAACAAATTTTTAATGGAGCTTTCATTCAAAATAATAAATGTTTAATTTTACAATTCATCAAATAATATATTTGTAAATAAATTGATAGATTACTTTCATTTTTTGTTCATATAAAATTATAATTATATATAAAAATAAAAAAAAAAACAATAACAATAAAATAAAATATGCTAAAATTAATAAAATTGCGTAATTGGAGCATTAGCCCATTGTGGTTGTTTACACGGCACCATTCCATCCGCAAAATTATCTCCGTGAGTAAAATAAAGAGACACTCTCAAGCAGTAAAGGAGAAAAGAGAGAAGAAGTTTACAATTTGTTGGCAAAGAAATCACGAATCGCATTTTCCCTGGTCATTTTTACTCAAAAATAAATCCTTCCTCTCCTTCTTCTCGAGGAAAATTATTTCTCTCTCTCTTTCTTATACATAAGGTAAAGGAGAGAAGCAGAAAATAGAAAGAGCTCCCGGAAGAATATTTTGCGTCACTTGCAAATTGTGCACACACACACAAACGACATTTCTCTATATTATCACCCACAACATTTATAATAAGCTTAAATAATATTTGTTATTTCAAATTTTATTTGTGCTCTTGTTTTATTTTTCGTTTATTATACTATATCAAATGGTCAAGTTTTAAATGTTTTTTTTTTGTTGTTGTTAAAGTTAATATGGTAATTATTTAATTTTATGAAAAATAGTTATTTTTAAAAACAAACATGTATACATTTGGTATGATGAAAATTTATTATTTATGAGATTTTCACCTGTTATTTTTGCAAATAAACTAACTGACAACACTTCCTTCACTATATACCGTTAAAATATTAATTTAAAAGTCGTTAATTAAAATAATAAACGAAATGCAAATTAACACCAATGCAAGTAATATACAAGCTAACACACAATCTCTTATATGTATAAATATAATTTTTGACATACATAGTAAAAAAAAATTTAAATCTTATCAACACTCACTTTCAAATTTCACATACACACATACACAGTACATAATAACACTTTTCACCTCGACCACCAAAATTTTTTAAATTACCAAAACAAACTTAACATTTAACTCCTATATATTACTATATTTATACCAACAACAACCGCATTACCTAACAATTCAAAAATATCTCCCTTCCCTTTTCACGTATATATAGCATCTAAAAGCCTAAAAAATCTCCACCCAATACACACAACATCATGCATATAAATAAATTTTCACTCGACCAGATCCTAACCGATCTTCAAACCGATACTAACACCAACTATACTATATTGCTAATTACCCATAAGCTATAGGTCCCAATAGACCAAGAGTTACGAAACACGCACACACATATACACACATATTTAAACGAGAACCACCCAAGCTTCGATAAATCGAGCCTGCGGCGTCACATATAACGCGACCTATAAGTCTCTCTCTCTCTTTCTCTGTTGTATATATGCGCGCGATAAATCTTTCTTGCTTGAGGACGGAAAAACTGCCGCTTACGCAAGAGATTAAAGCGCGGCTAGAAATAAAAAAAAAAAAAAAAATTAGGACTCATATAGGGTATATATGTATAGGCTAGTCTACCTACTCGTATAAAATAAACACTAGTAGAGAATAAAAGATAGAAAGAATAAGAGTTTATGTGTGGAACCGATAGGTTGTCTTATCGGTATATATATACGCGCATAAGCCGGAAGTTAGTATATACATACTCGGTATATATACTGTCCCTCGTCTCTTTTTTTCTCTCTCTTCCGTTTTTGGCGCGGTACTTTGTTCTGTGGTTCATATATATAATAGTGATCTCACTTAAATAAAAGCCTATATTATAACAACGGGTGCGGCTACCTATATAGTCTCTATTTTAACTAAGGATAGATAAGGATAAAGTGAAAGCAGTATAGTATATTATGCGTATAATCAAATGTTTTTATATAGTGTGGCTGTAGATGAGAGAGAAAGAGAGGAATTAAGAATGCAGGGAGTTTTTGGTATAGTATAGAGTTTGCCTGAGGACTTTTAGGAGTATGGTTATTTTTTGATTGGTAATATAGGGTAATTATATTGTGCTGATAAGGTATAGAGAATATTTGCTGGAACGAATTTTTTGATCGATTTGTTATGGTGTTATTTTTCTTTTTTTTGGAGGGGAAAGAATTTTGTTGTTGTGTTGATGAATTTGCTGATTAGAGTTATTTTGATAAAGTTTGATATTTAATTGAAATTTAAAAAATAATCTAGAATTGATATTTAAGAAAATAAAATAAAGAGATTATAAATTAAATAGTCTGAGTATAATAGAGATCTGAGAAAAATCAAGATATTCAGTAACGTAACGACGCTTATATCTCAACGTTTAAATCGTTGAAAAGACTACCGGTGCAACGTGAGATGCACACCATAATAGCTTGGAAAAAAAAAGAATCATCGCACCAAGCGTCAAGCAAAAAAGAAAAAAAAAAAGAAAAAAAAGTAAAAGAGAAAAGTCGAACAAAAGAGTCGCATTATCGGGTGCTGCTGTTGCTACAAATTCAACCGAGCTGCAGTGTGTATGTGTATGCGGTACTTTTGTGCTCCACCGCACTACCTACTCTTTCGTCTGAATATTTGACGAGCAGTTTGGTATGAGCAAAACAGTCTATATAGTCTCTTTTTTCGTTTCTTTCACTTTTTTTTTTATTCTCTGTATTTCGATTTCGTAAACTTTACAGATTTAGAGTTTTTTTTCATTACGCAATATATATATATATATATATATATATATATATTCGGTTAAATTCCTGGTTGTCCAGTTTGTTTAGATTTATGTTCATTGCTGGCTACTATACCTAACTTGTATTTTTTCTTTCTTTCTTTTTTTTTCAATTCGAGAACGATTGTTTAGTCTATTAGATAAAAAAAAATAAAATAAACACCGATTTGGAGATCGATAAATTATAAACCAATGTGCGAATTATACAAGTTTGGTAAAAAGGATTTTCGATTTGATTTTGATATAGCATGTTGTTTAATATAGAGGTTTATAACGATTGAAACTGTATTTTTGATGATAGGCCACCATAGTATTTTGCCGACGGGCGTGATTTATCGCTGCTGCTGCTGTTACTACAATTTCTTTCTTATTTTTTTTTTTTTTTTTACTTGGTAGAATTGGAATTGTTCTGGACACCTCTATAAAGTGCAGTTAGTGGGGCCTTTGATTGAGACTCTCTCTCTCTCTGTCAATGACATGCTTTGACTTTATGATGCTGTTGTTTGTTGTTGAAATGGAGGATAGATGTCGTTTGGATTGAATAATGTTTAAGATGAGTATTTTTTTGATTAATATTTGTTTTAGAAATTAGATTGTAATAGGATATAAAAATTTTTTTTTGCAAATTTTTAATGTCAATTTACTTGGACTTTTTTTTAGATAAAATATAATTTTGTTAAGAAAATATTTGCTGTTCTATATTATATAGCTTTTATAGATAGCAATTGACGTTTTTCTTTTTTTACTTATATATTACAATATACCGAAGTCATAAAAGTGCATTTAAACATTAACCTGAAATAGATAAACCGATTACTTTACGTTTATTTATTTAAAAAGTTCTTCAAAGTAGGTGTCAATTTTTCAAAGAAAAATAATTAAAAAAAAAACATTAATTTTATTAACAGATTACACATTCATAAAAAAAAAAATATCTTCGTTATCTATGTAAATCAAAGAGATATATAAAATTAACACTTGTTTCTTACCTTAAATATGAATAATACAACTGATTAAAGCGATTTATGTTTTTTTGCGACTGGAAGTAAAGTGTATCTGTGATGACTCATATAGTATGCGTCAACACACGCACACACTAAAAGTGTACCTACATATATTTTTTTTAAGATAAAAAAAATTTCTTTATATATATTTTATTTCCTGACAACTTTCTAAGCCGAATGAAACTCGTGTATATAGACATTTTTTTTTTATTTTATACAACAGTCAATAATTGTGTCATTGTATTGTTGAGTAAGCTCGTATTATTTATTGTATATCTACAATACTTAGAAGAATAAATTTTATCGTATAAGAAGTATATAAAACTTATTGTAAGAGTCACTTTTTATAAGCAATAACAACTCCAAAAAACAACTCAATAAACCATTACCAACTCAAAACAAAATATAACTAAATTTATTCATAAAAAAATGTCCATCAGACGGAGTCAAAGCTTAATACAGTAAAAGAAACTTCAAATAACCTCCCTGAATTCCTTTCATCCTTAAAGCTATCATATTTATATAAAAAGCATAAAATAAAAAGAAATTCTTTTGAAATCTTTCCAAAGCTTCAATAAAAAGTACAAAAAAAAAAAAAATTCTCCCACATCATTTAGTATCTCTCTCTTATAAAACAGACACCTCTATATATCACACTACAAAACATCATCGTACCTGATACACAAAACACATAACGTCTCGTCCTTCAATATAAACAAAAAGCATAATAATTATCATCACTCACTTTTTCTCTCTCTCTCTCTTTTTTTCTCGTCACAAGCAAAGAAAAAAAAAAGGAAGAGGTCTGTCTCACGCGAGCAACCGGAAGCTTACGCACCCGGGGGGGTTACGGAAACAGACGCAAGTTGTCTATGTATATACATAGTATAAGCGGTCGATAAGAAGTGAAACGAGAAAGGACGAATAAGAGGGAAAAACCAGTGATGCTACTACTACTATTACTATGGCCACAAAATTTCCCCCTTCAAATGGTTATATTCAAGCTTGCAATATTCCTATATATGTATATATTATATTATAGGGGAGCTTGCGAAGCTTGCAGAGGGTTTGGACCGAAGTTGAGGGGAGTAATGAAACTTCGTGAGATGGGATGCTGTGTGTATTGCAAGGGAGAATAGAGTTTGGTTGTTGTGTGTGTGGTATTCGTCATGGGGGAGATTCATAATGAGAGACATCACGGCCTGTCACGATTTTACCCTTCGTGATGATTTTCACTGAGTTATATATGTATTGGTTGGTGTATATATACTTGAAAAGGGTAGGTATATACTATACGTTGTATTGAACTAGAATTATTATTTTCATAATTAAAATTTTAAAATACATAAATAAATAAGGTTTATTTTTGAAATATAATTATTAAGATGAAAATTATATAGGTTTACGAAAGCTCTCTATATGGTGTGTTTTGGTATTATAACGAGAGTTGATTATTAGTCGAGCGAATACACACATACGCACAAATAATAAATCGTTTGCTTTTCTACTCCTTAATCCAACACTTCATAATCCTTAGGTGTAGATCAATATATGTTAAATTAGCGTAAATCTTTTTGATCCGATAAATACATACACATATAAGCTAAACACGCCTACTATTTTACGCAGCTTATTCTATTTATGGTAAACTTGCGACTGTGCTTTTTAATAATTATATATTCTGGCTAAATATAAAGCTGGAGCAATCATCTATTTTAACAACACTTTAGATTATATATGATTGAGTTTATTATTGGAAAGAGTAGGTGTTTAATAAGACTGTATATACTAATCGATATTTAAGTGTGTACGTATTTATGTATGTATTTAATTTGGTTACGTGAAATGAACAGTCACTTGATTGTCTCACAAATCACTCTATAACGTTTATGGATGTAAAAGATCGCTATTTTGGTATGTATGTTTTCTTCACGTCACACGTAGGTATATATTTTTAGCAAACTAAACTCGTCGTTCACTATATTCAATTTTTTTTTTTATTCAGGATACCAGCACACCAGAAAAGGTAAGATCACATATGCATTGACGTACATATACTCATGACGTTCATGTTCATAGTATAGTCCTGTACACTATAACGCACATACGTACAACCGAGTGTGTTTATCATATATAGTCTACCCTAAACTTCTCGCGCCACTTAGCTACTGTTTATATACACCAAAACTCTCTCTCACTCTTTCTCTCGTTCCTTCATTTTGTATACTTTGCTCTCTTTCTTTAAGACCCTTAGCCCTTCACTTATACATACACACACACTTTATACTGCATATATAAAGTCTAACGCATACCCTTTTTTTTGTTCGTTGAACTTCTTTCTTTATCTTGTACTACACACAGAGTATACGCATGTTCTTCTACGTCGTTAGATAAAAGCTCATCCTTTTGACCTTTTGTAAATTTCTCTCACGTGCTTGCTTTCCTTCTTCTTTTTTTTTTCATCTCTCTTCTTATATAGTCTTGCTCTTCTTATACACCCTACTACTAGACATTATAAGCTAGTCGCGTCTTCTTGTCGTTGCTAGCCGAATATTTCTCTCAATCTCTCTTTTTCTCTTTGCACTTGCAGTAGTAGGATCTATCTTCTTTTATTTCTCAGCTATAGCTTTTTCGTCATGTGCATATTTTCTATGTTTAAATATCTCTGCACATTTCGTCTAGCCTACTTTTATCCATACTTATCTTTTGACATTTTTTTAAACTTATCATCAAAATCTATCCTTAAATTACCCTACTTATAAATTTTTTCCATATATGAACATTACCTACCACATACCTCAACACCTAACTACCAATTTAAAAAAAAACATTTAGTAGACCCCTTTTAACTCAGCAAGTAATAGAGAAAAAAGAAAAAAAAAATTAAAACTCATCAAAGCTTTAATTACCCTTGGAAGAAGATGCACAAGGTCGCATGTATACGCAAAGAGACACATAGCAGATATATAGAAGGTGAAGGTAAAGGTAAGTACAGAGAAAAGATATGCGAAAAATGCGTATATACCTATTCTCTAACGAAGAGAGAGAAAGAGAGAGAGAGAGAGAGAGAGAGAGAGAGAGAGAGAAGTATATAACCCTATACTATACATACACTACCTCGTGTCCAGCGGTGCGAATCGTTCTCACGCGCTTGTTCGTTATATGTATCTGTATGTGTATACCGAGGTCGTGTATACACACTATATACTGTAAAGCGATGCGCTCGCGTGATTATATTCTCGCACGCGCGCGGTGTGTCTATAATATCTATACACAAACATTATACCTATATACCACTTGCTTAAAGGGGAGTTGTATACATATATATTATAAGGGCGTTAAGGAGAGCTTACAGATATACATGTATGTATGTATAGGTACATGTCGTTCGTGTTTTCATTTCAAAATGTGCATCCTGCCTCTGCTGGTATGTGTTGGTTATGGTAGTGGTTTCTTACTTTTGTCAGTGACTTCCGGTTTTTGATTGCTTGGTGAGAGAAAGAAAAAAGAAGGGAGATCTGTGCTTCGAGGTTGAGGTCGCGATTGTGGTAAAAAAAGAGTTGGATTTTAATTTTTCATCCACGTGTGTTTTGTTATATACCTACAGGTACAACAACACACGTGAAAGATGAGTGAAGAAGGAATCGCGTGTGTTTTGGAGATTTTGTGAGAATATTAGTTTTTTTTTTGTTATTATGATATTGTGGGTAAGAAGAAAAATTTTGGAAGAGTATTTATTGATGATGAATAATATATAAAAAAAGAAGTTTTATTAATATTGAATTTGTTTGATTAATGTAAAGATAGTCGAAGATGTGTTTGTAGTATGTTAAATCTAACGTTTAGCAGTATTTAATTTGAATATCAAGACTGAAGACATCAATATGTCTAACTATTAAGAGAGAAAAAATAAAAAATATATATATAGAGACGCGTATTATAAAGTGAGAAAAAGAAATATGAGAATATACAAAGATATCGATTGATCAATTTACTTTGAAAAATACTTTACCGCCTACCTTTATAAACCTACTACATTCAATCGTAAGCAAACTCTAGGTTCTATGGAAAATGATTGAAAAGAGACTCTTGGGATTGACGAGCCCCATAAGCTTTTGAAAAATCGTAGGCGTCAAATTCAAAGAGATAAAAAAAAAATATATTCTGTTTGTCTTACAGATTTACTATTACTGTTCAAACATTTTCTTTTTTTTTTTTTAAATCAAAAACTTTTCTTTATTGAGTGTATGATAATAATCCTATTATACATCCCTTTCTACTATCCCTTTCATTTAAAAATATAATTGATTATCCAAACACTCGTTAAAACAAACTCAAACAAACTGATCAGAGCTTGCAAGCTCAAAAAAAGCTTGAAATCTAAAAAAAAAAGAACATAAACTTTTTCAAAGTAACCAGATAACAGATAAACATACAATTTTTTATACCAGCAACCTTATTTTTTTTTTTTTTTAACAAACGACACGTAATACAGTCTCTCTCTCCCTTAGTCGTCTCGCGAAACCAGAAAAGAGTATATTACCACAAGCAGTCAAGGTCGTCGCGGCCGTTACTACTGAAAAGAAGAGGAAGATAATATATAGTAGGTACAAAGTAGTCTCGCGTGCTGCTGCTGTTATACTGAAAAAGCAGATATGTTTCTACATTATAGAATATACATGTATATACCGAGCAGTTGTAGGTCTTTTTCTAAAAGCTTGACGAAAGCTTGGTTATATTGTTTGGCCCTTTTTTTTTTCTTCTTCGATTGTATGTATCACTGTATAAAGCACAAACTCACACATCGTAATAGCATAATAAGCTTAGCTTCTGTCCGGCCTCTTCTCCTTCTTTTCTTTTTCCTTTCATATACTATAGTGGCTAGGTCATTGGGTTTTGTCACACAAACGTTGCATATACACACGTATATGTGCCAATATATGTATATATACATGTAAATTAAGTGTGTGAGAGAAAGAGAGAAAAAGAAAAAAAAGAAAGGCCGCGTGTAAGTAGTGTGTTCAGTGACGCAAGGTTACAACAAGGCGCTTGACATTGGCGACTTATTGGCGCGTGAAATTTTTTTTTTTTTTTTTTTACACGCAACAACGGTGGCATGGAGGAATATGTAGATGTGTATGTATGTAAGAAAGCCGATAATTAAGAAGAGAGAAAGCTCGATGGGAAAATAATCCGCAAGTAAGGGGATATGTATATACATATATTCCGTTATTGGGAATATAGTGGCTTGTTACTGTATGTATATAATACCGTATAGAAAATATATATTGTATAGGATATACAACGTTATGTATATATAAGTAGCATCTTCTTTATCGGTTTACTTGAATCTTCCGTTGTTTGTTATACCTATGTATACCTGTATACGACTTATCGTTCTACTATACAAGCTTGTATATACTCTTTTTCTCAATTTCTTTTTTTTTCCTTATTTTTAATTTTTTTTTATTTGCATATACTTATATATTACTCGAATAGGATAATTTTACTCCCTCAATATTCCAATCGAGGACGATTAGAAAGATTGTGTATGTTTTGGTGTTTTGGTGTCTGTGCGTGATTTTACCTAAGACATGAGGGAAGTAATATAGCAGGTGCACGTGCGCGCACGTAATTAAGTGCCATGAAAGCTTTAGCTAAGACGACGTGAGAGAAAGAAAAAGAGCTGAGTTGCTAATCTTATCTCTCGGAGATGGCGAATTAAAGTGTAAGATGATCTTTATTATGTGTGTATGTAACTATATGTAAGTGTAGGTATGTGTATGTCTTATGTGATTGTTTATGTGGATGGATGGATAGATAGATAGATGGATAATGCTTGATTATTTATCGTGTGTATTAATTATGTGTGCTTGCGGGGTTAAAGGAAATTAAGGATTTGAGTGTTGTGTTTAATTTAATTAATGATTTTTCTTTTTTTATTTTTAAGATTTATGAAAAGGTTTGAATGGATATATTATTTTGTGTATATGTTTGTTTGAAATAATTTAGCTGATACATTATTAATAAGTTTGCTCTCGAGTATATTATATAGATAATTTATGTGACTTTCACGTTGGAATAGTATAGGTGTGTATATTTAATGTTTTATGATTTAGAAAACTGTCTTAAAGGAATGTGTTAATATATCAGAGATTAATTTTTTATCTAATATGGTATGTAATCGGTTAAAGTTTTGACTATATGTGTCACTTGTGTACGTATGTATGTATGTATGTGTAAGTTTTTTTTTTTATTCTTTCGTTTTGGAGATAAGTCACGTAGTTTATCAAAGTATAAAAATGAGCTCATAATTAATATTATGAAAACATGAAATCAAAATACTTATATATAAAACAGGTAAAAAGATATTTCATGACTCATTTTTTATAAAAAAAAAAAAAATATTCCAAATATTCAGTCCTATTCTTTTCTCTCAAACCCAACTCACATATCCTCCCATCCAAACCAAAAAAAAAAAAATCTCTCCACCTCAAAAAAAACAGACAAAGCAACATAATCTCCAAGCCCAAATCGACAATATCACCTCAAACCCCTGCAATCCAAAAAAAAAGGAAGTGGAAAAACGCATGCAGTCGTCCGATTGCAGATGAGGGTAAGAAAAAGCTTATATATGGTACTTGTAAGAGGGGCGAGGCTGTTGCTACTGCATTTTCTACCTTCCTCATATATACCGCAATAGTAGTAGTAGTAGTATAGAAGAAGGAAGAGGAAATCGATCCCAACGTCTGCTGCGCGCGCGTTTCTCTGCAAGGAGGTACAAGGGATGTGTATGTGAGTGTATAGGGAAAACTAAAAGGGCCTTGGCCTTGTAGTGAGTGAGGACGACGGCCTGCAGTATTATTCTGATGTGTGCTATATAAAAACCTTCAGACATGCGTGTATGTGTGTGTGTGTGTATGCGATATGCTTTCTAGACCCTCTTTATTTTTTTATAAGAGTCTGAAAACTGCGTTGATGGTGCTTAGTCTATGGTATAGAGGATAACTTTTTTTTTCTTTTTTTTTTTGGTTTGCTGGTGGTGAAATGTCTTGATGAAGGTTTTTTTATTTGGGGAAAGGGTATTTGGAGATGTATATTGGGATTGGAAAGGTTTGGTGTAGGAGAGGTATAGATTGAGTGTAAGATGGGAAAATCAGTAGTAACAGATGGTGTTTAAATATTAGTCAGACAGATTTTTTTTTTTGGGGGGGAATCGGTGATAATGGGATTTTTTTAAATTTATTTATTATCTGGTTTTATTAGGTGATTAATTAAGTGTTTAAAAAACAAATTTTAATATTTAAATGATAATAACTGAAAGAAAAAAATGGAAAATTGATATAGTATAATAATCTTTTTGATTCAATATGCAAATTTAAAATCAGCACTTTCTAATTAACTATACTTCAATCCAGTTTTCTGGACAAATTAATCGACCAAATATAAAATATACAAATTCATTAATATATTTCATCCATAAATTTAGTTTTATTACAAAATTATCATTTAAACTACTATTCGTCTGTGCAGTTAATTTAATTAAAAAATTGAAAAAAATAAATAAATATTTACGTCTGCAACTCTTAAAAATATTAAAACATTTAAATATAAATTTTAATTCGTCATTTGTTCAAACGATCTATTGAAGTCTGACTTTATCTTTAATGCTTATGTTTATATATACAGGCGTTTAAAACCCACTTAGTAAAACAAAGACTTTACAACAACGCAGAGATATATATACGTCTCTCACGACAATAGAATACCAGCAATTTTCACTCGTCGCGTAAACAAACAATGCCATAGTCGAGAGCGTTGAGTTAGCAGTGATATAGCTATAACAGTAGTATTATTCTTTTCATAATATACCTGAGCTTTTGTAGATTTTTTCAATTGTGTAAAATTTGATGGCGTCTTTAAATTTGTGCTCAGTCACGAGACAATGATTTTATTTTACGAATGATTTAATTAAGTTGTTTGATTAAATTTACAAAATTGAATAAATAAGTAAGTTTGTGTCTTGTATCTTTTGTATATTGATAAATATGGGTGCTTTATCTAAATTTGCATGCAATTTAATTAATTAAACTTTCGTGAATTTTAATTTTGGGTGTTTAATTAGATACTATAAAATAATTTCTAAACTTTCTTGATTATGTAGATTGATAGATTAATAATTTTGTAAGTTGTTTCGGATAAGTTATATTTTAAATTTTAGACAGACTTTATAAGGCACTTGTCAGGAAAATTTTAAATTGAATTAAACTTTTATAAAGTAGGTACAAAATTTAATTGCTATAGGAAGTGAAGGGAATAAAATCACCTAATTAATCAAATTGTAAACTCTCTATTCGCAATGTATGTAAACAGTCATTCTATTTTAATTAGTTTGTCTAACTTGTACAATCTTTTTTTTTCAAGCTATCAATTAAACTTTTGTCAGTTGTATTATAAAAAGTAGCGAAAAAAAATTATCACTTAAAAAAAAACTTACGACACCTAATATATTAATAAAGTTATAAAAATTTACAATAAATATGAAAAAACTTTAGCTCAGAATCCCAACGTCAGAATCCTTTACTCAATGTCGTAAAAATACCGATAAAATCGATCCTGTCCTCCCCTATTTCTTGTTGGCAACCCTCGCCAAATTCCACATCAATAACGAATTTTCTCTTGACGTAAAGAGGGAGAAAACGTGGAATGCGTAGGACGTTATGTTGTGTCTTTTTTTTTCTTTTTTTAAGAAAAAAAAAGACGAATGGTTCTTGAATAGGTCTGAGTAAAAGTTTATTGAATTTTATATACGTTGAAGAATAGATGAAAGGAAACGTAATAGGTAATTAAGTTTTTTTCGCGAATTTTTTTTAAAAGAAGTATTTTTTAATAAAAATGCAAATTGTTTGCAAGAAATTTTATGTAATTTGTGTATACATGATCAAACGAATGTTATTTCATTTTATTTCTCTGTGTATACGTATTATATAAAAAATAAATAAAATTTCTTTTATATATCATCTAAAGTCTTTCATTTAAAAACGTAAACAATAAACATCAATAAAATTAAAAAAAATATTGACATTAACAATACCTAATATCCATATAAATTAAGCAAAATTTACAATCATTTTCATTTTCACTCTCACACAAAAATCCAATTTTAAACCTCCACATAATATTTCCCCCCCATCAAACAGGTATCATCAAACTCACTCTCCCCTCAAAAAAGCAGTAAAATTCAATTTTCCAAACCCAAGACTCTATACGTAACGAATCGCAAAATTAAATTTCACGTCTCGTCGATAAAGTAGAATTTGACAATCTGTAATACATAATAGCTCAGACAGTCTTATACAGCCTCGAGGCTTTTTTTCTCTCAAGCCTCATCTCTTCTATAACACTACTGGAGAAAAAAAAAGACATATATTCCTGTCCTTGAATCATCACGAGAATGCGCAACCTTATTTAAAGAGTATACGATATCGTATTACCACGAAAAAGTAAAAATAAAGATCCCGACACACTCTTCTCCCACTCTTTTCTTATTCTCAATCTTAACACACATACACGTACAATATACACAATACTTTTTCTCTCTTTTCTTCTATATACTCGTTCTTCCAAACTCTAATCGTATATATATAGGTACATATACTGCGAATGAAAAGGAAACACACTCACTAATCTATTACCTTCTGGCTTATGTTTCTACTTTCGTCAAAATTTGTGTGTTTATTTCTCGTTATCGATGACTCTCTTACGTGAATTTCTTACGTGTTTTCTTGTGATGAACGAAAATTTATTTTTAAACTACCGGCAAAAAGATCATTTCTTTTCTTTTATTTATTAATGGATTGTTAGATGTGTAACTTAATACAATCCCTTAAAGTTTGGAAATATTATAAATTATTCAAGAATGTACAGTAATTTAGGTTTACAATTTAATAATTGATAAAAGTCTTGAACGTGAACGTGAAGTTTTGAAAAAATCGTGATGGTGAAAGTTGTTAATTTTTTATAATTCAATGACCTACTTTAACAAAAGCTATAAATTTTAATAAAAAATTTTTTTGTTCTAAAAAATTTAAAAAATATATTTACAACAAAGGGGACCACCCTGGTAGATTACCAAAATAATTTCTGAAATAATTCATCAAAATTATAGCATATTCAGAATATTTTATATTCATGATAATTAGTAATAAAACCTTTTTTCTTGAAAAAAAAGTATAGAAAATCGTTTACAATAATTATATTTACCCCAAAGGATGTATCACGTTAAAATTCATTTTTACACCCTTTAAAAAATAAAACTTAAACGATTATCATATAATTTATCCGATAAACTTCAAAGATAATTCTCAACTCAAAAAGTTAATATAAGTATCCTAGACAATTCCAATTACATACCCTCTTCTCCCTCCTTCATAACCCATTTTAAATCTATATACTTCAGCACTTAATAGCCACAAGTATTTTATATTCACGAATATTACCCAAGAGAGAAAATATAAAGCAGAAAAAAAAAAAATAAAATAAGAGCCTTCCATCATTCCCCAAAAACTTTTCAAGAGCCAATCTCAACTCTCTCGAAGTCTCGAAGTCTCGAAAGCGGTTGAAACAAAGCATCTTATAATCTTTCATACTACCCTGTTTCTACTTCGTCATAAATATAACCTCGCGGTAAGAAAACTGCAAAAGAGAAAAAGAAAGAAAAAAAAAAGGGACAGAAGGAGGAGGAGATAGGTATTTGCTACAGCGAAAAAGCCATCCTGTAATACACCAGGAGGGAGGGAAGGGAAGGGTAAGGAAAGGTATATAATCTCCAAGGTCGTATATATACGCACTTATATATACAACTTCGCGCTTTGAAAACTTCGCACGCACATATTCTCTCCTCCTCCTTCTCATCCTATACTTACTATATATCTCTCCTGATGCCCTTTTCTCACTCTTACATACTTACATACTCATGTACAAAAGAAAATATATAGGTATATGTATGTATGTATATATAAGTACAAGATAATCGCATATAAGTATGTATGTCTGTACTTACGCTGGTAGAAAAAAAAATGTAGCCGGTGTGTTTTGGTGTAAGACGAATAAAATTCCAGTTGTAGTATAGATGTATCTACTTCAATACTTCACGCCTCGGAATTGAAATAAAATAATTTAAAAAAAAAATTTTATTATCGCGAGAAGTTGAAGGTATTGAATATTCGTCCTTTTTTTGATGTTGAATGTTTGATGCTTGATGCTGCTTACACTCTCGATGGTTTTCTTGATGAATCTATAAGCACCACTGCTGACACATGAGAGAAAGAGAAAAAGAACGCGTGTTAGTTAGGAATATTTGGATTATAGAAAAAGAGAAAGAAAGTTGATGGTTATGAGTTTGATGCCCTTTTCTATAAATGTCTTGGAGCAAATTTTTAAAATTTGCATCGAGACTGTATATGAGGATAGAGAGTTTTTTAATTTTTAAGAGAGAGAAAAGGGTAATTTAAGCTGTTGTGGTTTTGTTCAGTCTTTTGTTTATACTTGGTATCGACATTTATTTTTTTTTTTTCTTAAATAAAATTTTGTTATTAAGATTTAATTAATTTTTAAATGCAAAAAGGATCATAAGCTTATTTATCCATGCATATAATATACAAAGCTTGTTCCTATTTTTAACGGATTTTAAAATGACATACCCTCCTCTGGAATTTGGTAAGAGAGAAAAGTAAGGAGCGCGTATATATATATAAAAGTGAGAGTCGATGTCTCACCCAAAAACTCGCGAATATATAATACATACATTCACACCAAATACTCGCAATTGTATCACACTTGTTAAATTAAAATTCTTACGAATCGTCAAAAAAAAAAAGAAGAAATAAAGAAAAACATTCCTTACGATATATCTTAAGACTTATTCTTCTCTTTACACCCACCTCCCAAAAAAAAGAAACATAATTTATCGTTGATTCACTCAGGCGTATAACGTAATTTACATATTATCAGCTGCGGTAGCTAAAATATCACTTCTCTCTGACATATATAATACCTTCTTCTTTTTTTTCATTTTTTATTATTCCACAATTTCTCTTTTATTAATCAGCCTTTTGTATTGTAAGTATTTTTATATACTTTCTTCGGTATTTCACTTATAGCAATTAATTAATCGTACATACGATAAAAACATACTACATTATACGGAAATTTCATTATTCACAAATATTACAATTTACCACCCAAATACCATACAAAAAAAAAAACCATTAGAATATTTATCAAATATCACACGAAAAAAAAGTAGATCCATGAAAAAAAAAACTCTCACTTTATATGCATCTAATCAATCCATCAGTGCATAACTCCGGCAAAAAAAAAAAATAAAAACTTCGCGATACAGAAACACCAGAACATTGTAAACGAGATAAACACAGTAGATAATATTATACAGTATCCCCTAAAATAAAAAGTAACCCACCCATTATCAGCAGTAGTATATATATACAGTCCAGTAGTATACACCTATGTACAACTATGACTCTGTCAGTAGTTACGCCCGGGCCCGGGAAAAAGCCAGTGAAAAGAGTCTCTACATACACAGACAAAACGCACAAATGTATAGTAGGACTATAGAGATAAAACTCAAAACCACAACAGCTTCTCATTCCCAGGACATCACAGCCGGTCAGTATATAGGAGTCACCTCCTTCTCTTTCTTCTCCTTGTGGTGTTTCACGTTAATCACTCTGTATACCTATAGCCTATTGCTCCAGGAGAGGAGATTCTCCTCGGATATACAGTAAAGAGTGGGAGGTGACGCCGGCCGGTGTGGGTATATTATATTCGCGAAAGGAAGGATAGGTATTGAGAGGACGTACTCCAAAAATTGATCCTCTCCCATAAAAGAGATTTAGGGGAAAAAAAGGGCGTACCGTGTATATATTTATATTCTTCTCTGATATACGTCGATTCTTGATATTATATATTTCCCTTACAGTTTGGAAAAGGGAGATGTTTGACGATAGAAATTTTTAGGAAAGAAAGATATTAAAAAGAGAGAGAGAGAGAGAGAGAGGTAGAGAGAAATTGAAAGATATATAGGTAGATAGAGACAAAACGGATCCCAAACGCACGCGCGCGCGCACATACACACGCACACAGAGATCCTCACACGACGGCGTCTCGAGCGTGACTGAGTATAAGCTGCGAGTGCGAGCTGCTGCTGCTGCTGCTGCTGCTGCCGGCAATGGAAACTCCGGCCGGCTATTTTGCCGCCGTCGTTGTTGCCCGCGCAGACACACTAACACATACCTACTAATACTTGCTGCTCGCTGCTCGCTGTGTTGGTTTTCTCTCGCTTCTTTCTCTTCCATCCTCATTCTTGGCTAAGTTATATAGGTATATTTTTTTCTCTTTTTTACTCTTGGCAAATGTTGTAGATATACTACTTATAGCTTTCTTTCTTTTTGCGATTTTTTTTCGCTTTCTTGAAATATGAATTTTTGCTTGGTATAATTTTTTGTGGGTGTTATTAATGGATTAATTATTATGTTACTTTAATTTTTTTTTTTTAATTTAGGAAGGAATAAATAGATTGGAGTGTAAATTTTTACTTGGCTAATGATGTATAATTGGATTATTTTAAAATTATTTAAAGGGGGATGATTTGGGATATATATCAATATGCAAGTAAGTGCGAGTGAAAATAGAATTTTCTGTTATTGCTGTAGTATGTGTGTCAACGTTTGTAATTTCTTATTGGTTTAATTAAATTTTATATTTAGAGAAGAAAGTTAAAGCTGTGATTTTAACACGATTGTCAAAATTTATTTTAGAATTTTGTTTTAAATAGCAAGAGGATTATATATATATTTTTTTTTATTTTTTTGAAAGCTATTATTAAATAAGGTGAAAGGTCACGTATACTTTCTCGAAATGTTATTTTTATTTTTTAATTTTTTTGATTATCATGAGTAAGATTCTTTTTGGTAAAAATTATTTAGCTAAATTATGTAATGGATCTTGATAATTACGTGATTTCATAAAAATTACCTTGCCGGGTAACTTCGAGCGTAAAAAAAATTTAAAAAAAAAGACACGTATAAGTAGTTACTGATAGGATCTAGTCAGACGTTTGTTGAATACTTACATGCGTGTGTAATACTTATATTATAAGCCCTTTTTACATTTTGTCATAACAGAATATAAGTTGTTAAATCTTGCATCATTTAGAGATTTAATAATAAGATAAAAAATAAAAAGTTGAGATGAAAAGGGCGAGAAAAAAAAAATATTGAACGAAAAAATAAAAAATAAAGAAAATTGTGATGCTAAAGAAATCATAAGAAAGACAGGGGATGGATTAAAAAAAGATCGAGAAAGAGGAAAAAAAGGGGGGAGAGGCTATTTAAGAGAAGAAAAAAAGAAGAAGATGAAGTATCGAAAAAGAAATGAAAAGGAAACGAGAAGCAGAGAAAAAATAGCATTTACTCTTTTGGAGCATCGAGGAAAGAATATTCTGCGATTTATCATATTGCGCTTTTTTTCTCGCACTCTCGAGAGTGAGAAAGAGAATTTATAAATCACTTGATGTGTTTCAATGAAAAGAAAAAAAGATATTCTTTGAATTTGTCTTATTTACTGTATTAAATACTTTTTAATGCCCTTTAATATTATTTATGAAGGTCTGGAAAAGGGTTTCTTTTTAATATTGCTTTTTCAAGATGCGTGTTTTGAAGGTGCATCTTTTCAATTTTCATCAATAAAAATATTGAAAATTAATGTTTAAAGAAAAGGAGATGGTATTACTTATTATGAATATTATATGAAATGATGATAAGTTTGAAATTTTATATTAGGTATATTACTAAAAAAAAATGACACTAAATTATTTATCATTTTTTATTTTTCTTTTCTTTTCTTGAATAAATTCATACAAATGCTTATTTACCTGCAGTGTTTTAAGATAAATAACATTCTCTTTCATTGTAATTCATTTTTACATCGCATATTACAGAATAATACATTAGAAGTTGTAATAAAATTTACATAATGTATATATATTTTTTTTTTTACATAATTTTTAGTAACTAATACAGCTTGAAAAGAATAATAACTTTACATATCACATATATTAAATACTCGTATAAACTTTATTAAATTAAATAAACAATATTATTTAAAGTTGTACGCAATAAAAAATGTTGCTGTACTTTATTTAATTAAAACAATATGTATTAAATAACTACAAATAATAGATAATTACATAAAAATTATTTCATAGATTTTCAGTATAATTAAAATGATATGAATTCAATAATTTGTAAAGTCTTTTAAGGTTTTTAAGCAAATACTATGATTTGCCTTTTAGTATTTCTAAATCATTTATTTCATTTTATTAGACGTCTTAGGTAGTGAACCTGGACTGGAATTTATTTCATTGAGAAAAAGTAGATAACAATTATTCTTATGCGGTGAGAGAAAAAACAAATAGACTTTCAAACACCATCAAATATTTATTTGGTATAAGATGTATAATAATATGCTCATCTCAAATAATTTTAATATAAATAAAATGAACATTCTTCAATCACTTTCAGTGAATTAAAAACATCAATAACTTAATGTGATATCTTTTCCCTTGCCCATTTAAGAAATATTACAATAAAAATAACATTTTCAGACATTAAGCGATCAAAGAAAAGCAAATTTGCGATTGATTATTTAATGCAAACGCAATTTTCATTGCTCTCTTAGATTCACAAACGAATCATCATAACTCACACAATTCGCTTAAAAAATTCGTCTCGGCGTTGAGTTTATGATCCTCCTCGGCTAAACCATTGGTGCTTCATCGTTAAAAATCCTTTCATTCCATTATCTTTAGCCTCGCATAGCTTCTCTCTCCTTCTCGCAAGCAATCATCTCAACGGCAAGGTTGTCTTCGTTGACGACCTTGAATCGATCGGTGGGTTTTGGTCGCATGAGTATGAAGGGCAGCTCAGCAGTAAGCTCGCCACCAAGAGCACCAAGATAAAGCTTGACTCGCACCGCGTAGGAGACAACGATGCCAAAGGTATCGCGAACGTCAGGCGAGGTAAGTAGAGTGCTGGAGGCAAGTTCTGGAGCATCGCCCTTAACGAGACCATCCAGAGCTATGCCACGTCGCTGTTTGTTACCTTCGAGATGAGGCTGGACGTAGAGTACCTTCTGAAGATTTGAGCCAGGATTGATAGGACAACCATCCTGGGTCTCAACTGCATCAATAACAGTGCGGAACTGGCCGTTCTGGAATATGACTACATCAATACCCTGCTGCACTAGAGCCTTGATCTTCTTGACGACCTTGTTGCTGTTATTACGAACGCACACGTTAACCGCGATACGCTCGCCATGGTGGTAAAGTTGTTTGTCAAGGGTGACCTCAAGCTCGAGTTCCCCAGGGCTCAGCAAGAAATCCTTGCGCACGACAGTGCACGGCTGACGGCCTTGCTTCGTCGGGGCGTACTGGATCTTGCGAATACCCATAGCTACAGTGCTACGCTTATGGGTACGATCGGTCTCGGTCTCACCCGCGTAGACCTTGACCGTGTAGCTGACGCCGCAAGGCTCGCCAGTCTCATCTGGTCCAGGCTGAAGAGTAACACTTGAAGGCGCAGTATTCGCGAACTCGAAGGTGAACGGAATAGCATTTGGTCCAAGCTTACGTAGCAGTCGCTCTTGGAGCTTTGTAAGATTACGATCGGGCTTGCTGCTTCTCGGATAAAGTTGCTCCGAAGCGAGATAAAGCTCCTTTTGGAAGTTCAATCCCATCACTTCGTCCTCTTCGCGTCCGTAACGGAAGCTGCAGATCAGTTGAACCCATACCTTACGCTGATTCTCGATGTAACTTGGACTAAGCAGAACAACTCCATCGATAGGTTCGCATCCTGATAAATAATCTATAAAATCTCGCTTGCCCAAATATAGAGCAATATTATTATTCGGCGAGCACTTCTTAAAAACCTTGTAATTCACTACCATTTTGCTTGGCTTTTTTTTGTTGTTTTCTTACTTTTGCTGTACCGTCCTCGACCTTGATAACCAAGCACTAGAAAGTTAGTAGTAGTGCCAGGGTCGACGTGAGAAACGGTACTGCGTAGGTCCGCAGGTCGTGAGCTTGGTTTTATAACGAACCCCGGTGGGTACTGCGTGACGCGCGCAGCACACGAGAGCTATTATTTAGGGGCTTCCTAATCCTGTTCCAGCGGATGAGTGTATCGGCCACCGGACTTGTTATACCGTCACGCGGACTCTTCTCTTAGCACACGGGATTTTCTTTATATGTTGTGGTGGAGAGAGAGAGAGAGGGAGAGGGGGTAGAAATAAACAACAAACTTTCTCGTATGTGTATGTGTTACGTTCACTTGACCTTTCCTTTTGGATCGACCTGGAGACTTTGAACCTCCTGCAATTGCAAAAAAATAAATTGAAGATTGTTAGATTACTGTTTGTTTACATATATGTTTGTGGTAGAAGTGTAGGAGGGTGAGAGAGAGAGAATGAGAGTTGATACTATTGGGCTTAATCAAACTTACTTTCTGGTTTTTACGCTTTTCTAAGGCCTGGAAAGAGCCGCTCTTTTTTAATAAGATTAAAAGCGTTTTGCAACGTATCCGGTTTTACTACGTATATACACTAATACTCTTATTTCATTTTATTTATTTTTGAATTTGAAAGCTTTTGGTATAGCCGGAACTTACGCAGTTTGTTATATATATATTGAGGAACCATTTACGTGTTTTTCATGTTATATTTAGATGTTATAAGATTTGTGAAATATCGTAATATGAACATGAGATTTTGTTTGTATGTAATCTTGTTACGTTTAAAATTGGGTTTTTTTGAAAGTCGAGCTTTTAAAGGATTTTACATACTTTTTTTGAATTTTTTTAATAATTTTTAATTTTGTCAATTATTTTTATAACTGTGAATGGTAAATGGAAAAACTTATTTTTAGTTTTTAATTAATCTTTGTTTATTATTGAATTATCACGTATTCGTGATAAGCTGACTATTGTTCCCAGGATTTATTAGATTAAAAAAAAAAGGAAAATAAAAATAAAAAAGCTTGCACTCTTTTAGAACGTAACTAATAAATACATAAGGAGATTAAGAGCGTTACGTAATACGCTAATCTTTCTGTAATTCTGTATTAAAGAAAAATGTGTAAATGAATATAGAAAGAGTTATATTTTGTTTAGATATAAGTTATTAAAAAGTTCAAAGGATAAGTTATGAACTAATTATCTTACACTCTACAGTAAAAGTATTAGAATTTCATAACTGTTTACTATACCTTTTAATGTCGTTGAATATGCTGAATTTTCCAGATTTTCTTAACTAGTAATATCATTATTTGCGTTCGTTTTTACTTTTTGTAGCTGACTCCACAACTTCTAATAAATCCTTTAAATTTTCAATATCTCCTTCATTTATACCCCAGTCTTTTAACTAAAAAAAAAAAGAAAAATTTTTTACAAGTGAATAAAAAAAAAAAAATTTGTTAAATCTGAATCATAAAAATCTTACCATTTCTATATAACTTCTGACGTCAATTAGCAATTGAATGCGAATTTTCTCGTCATCGCTTGTTCCTTGACTTTCAGAAGTCGAAACTCCTGCTGATTTATCTCTGATCTGTTTCAGTCTCCGCAAACTTTCTTCAGTTTTCTGTATAGATATTAATACATCTTTCACAGAAGATAAATACCTAGGCAATAAATAATAAAATCAAAAATTGATCCGTAAGTTAGATTTAGATAAAAACAGAGGCTAAACTCACTGCTGAGTAAGAGAAGTGAGTGCAAGTACCAGCCAACCACGTAGATTGTCTGGAACTGAAGCCCTATAATCAGCATGAAAGGTACTCAAAAAATCGAGTACGCGCTTTACGTAAGCACAAGGCTTGGTTGGCACATCACGGTTTGTGCGGCGAAAAAGCCGAGGAATGTCACTGATCTGGCGTAGATGAGCTAGACTTGGTCCCAGTAATTCTTTTACTATTTCGCGTGATACCAGTGGTAGACAGTCATCAAAGCCCTTAGTCGTTTCTTTTGTGCAATCTAAAAGTTAAAAAATTGATTTATTGGTACTGAATACTATGGATAAAAAAACTAAATCTTACCATTAAAAAGGTCTATAACAGCAGGATTCAGACCAGATAATCTGTTACTTAAAACAGTGGTGGTAAAGCTTGACATTCTCGCGCGCAGTTTATCGATGTCGGTGTGGAGACCCACAAGAAACTCAAGCCTTTGAGAGTTTTCTGAATCTAAATTGTGACTAGTTTCATTGACTGTAACTACATTCCAAACCTAAAATATTTTTTTATAAATACATTTAATATTCTGTTCATTTATTATTTAATCTGTTAATTCATTTATTATAAAACAGAAAATTTACTTGTTTCAATGAAGTTCGACACCATTCTTGATATCTTGAACACAGTTGAAGGCACAATTTCCAAAACCTGTGATGTTAAAAATTTAGATGAATACAAATATCATTTTTCAAAAAAAAAATGTATAAGTACTATTTAAATATACTAACTTATGCAATAGTTGTGGAAGATAAACGTCATCTGTCCAAAGCCTCAGAAGGCAATCCCATGTAATACACGTTGCATGGAGAGTAAAGTTATCAGGAGTAATAGAAGTCTTACTTATACGTATTGAAGCTGCAGAAACATTAGCAGAAAATATAGTTTCTGCTGTACCTGCAATTTCTTGAAATCTTATTTGAAAATATACAGGCAAATTCCATTTTTTTAAAAACCTCTCATATTGCGGATGACATTTTAAATTGTTTAGAATTTCTACTGAAGAGCACCTTCTTTCCAAACTTTGTAAAAAACTTAAGGTTTCTATGTATCTCTAAAAGTTAAAAATATTTATTATTCTTCTGTTATCACATTAGATTTTATAATTATATAACATTTGTAAAACATACTTTGTGGAATAATTCTGGATTTCCTGGTGCAAATATTACTGGCAAATAATCTTCAAGCCTTTGTTCAATTTCAATCCAAAAGCTATTTACTAAAAAGTTAAAACCTTTTACAGATATCCTAAAAGAATTGTGGAAAAAATTGTTTAAAATAATTATTAAATTTTATTTTAATAAGCACTGTCAAATTTATGTTACCTTTCTGCAGTAGACGTTACTTCCAATAATTCCTTCAAGGTATTATCTAAGACACTTTCTAATTTTTGGTAAGTTCCTTTTAATCCTAATGGATCATTTTGAAAACTATATTCACTTATAATATTTTCAATAGCAGGCACTACAATTTTTTTTCTAACAACTTCTTCTGCATCTGATACTTTGTCAAGACTTACATATATCCTTAAACACCTTATTAATGAAGCTTTTTCTTTTTGATTAATATATGCAAGAAACAAAGTATTCAAACTAATTTTCAATCGATCATCTAATTCAGTCATTTTCTAAAAGTTTAAAAAAAATATAAATTTAATTTTTACTTAAGAAAGAAACTATTATACAAATTTTTTATTTCCCATTGCTTACATTTATCTGCTCTGTAGTAAGGTCTGATTTACAACGATTGGAATGAAACTTTAGTTGATTAAATTCTGTAGCTGCTCGTTCTAAAACATCTGGTTTTAGAGTAGTTGATGATAAATCACAGGAACCGAGAATATTGCTTAGTTTAGATATTGACTTATGAAATCTAATTAAACTATGTATACTTTGTCGTCTTTCTCTAATATCTTTGTGTTTATCTAAATTATTAGTTATTTCTAATATTGTGTCGTCCAAGCATTGTCTAACTTGCTATAAAATACAAAATAATTGTATAAATACAAGGTCAATTAACACACATTTAATTTTTAGTATTTAAACTAAAATTTACCAAGACTTCTTCCTTGAGCTGACCCAGAGGAGTCTCTAAATTATCTATTGCTTTGTCAAGACCAATTAAATTACTAGAAAGATTTACAAAATCAGCGTAATCTTTATTTATAAGTTCAATCATAGCTGACCGCAGAATTTTCAAGTAAACTCCAAGATCATCACGCATCTTTTCCAAATTAACATTTTTCCTATGTTCTTGAAGAAATTTGTCAACATCAAAGACATTCTATAATAAAAATTAATAATATTAAATAAAAATTAATTAATAATAGTAGCAGAAAAATAAATTTAAAAGAGGTTGGAATTAATTGTTTATAATGTTTCTTACCTGTACAAAATCTAATTCGTTAAAACAAAGATCATTTGGTGCCTTAGGCGGTACAAAATTATCTTCCGTCATCTTTAAAAAAATTAATTAAAGACTAAATTATTCTTAAATTACAATAATAAATATTACGAATTTTACATGAATTCTAAGGTTATGTCATTTTCCAAGTGGAATGTGGAAGACACGTCAAAATCATGTTCCTTGTTCCTCTCGTTTGGGCGGAATATTTGAATTTATGTTCGAAATTGCGGAACGCTATAGGAACCGGACTAGAATCAAAATTTGCAACTGCCGTTGCAGCGACGCTGCATCAGTATACGCGGCTTTTCTCTGCATCCCTCACCCTCACTTCGTGTGAAATTAAAAGGAGTAAATATAGTAAATATCTAATGATTGACCCGTGAGTTTAAATATTCTGAATGTAGAAAAACATAAGTAACAACATAATTCAATATACAATACGAAATATGTTTAAAGTGTAATAAGTATAGTCGTAAAATAGTGGTTAGAAAAGTGGACGCGTATACTTCTTTGTTAGCTTGAAATGTGCGTCAATGTCATTTTTTTACTAAATATAGTGTTTATTTTTTATTTCTTCGCGATTAAAAACTTATAAGATTGCGTTGTGTTGTGTGTGTGCTAATAGATTATAATAGATAATGAGTATTTTCGAGAGCTGCAATTGTTGAATCATCATCATCTTTGAAATATAGCATGACGAGTATGGATAAGTGTTGCTCGATCAGCTGGCCAACTGCATTTTGCTCATTCAACAGCGTTTGTTGGTAAGTACCTTGTTGTTATTTATATATAAATATATAATAAGCATTTGTAAATTTTGAAAAATAAGAAAATCTTTTCCGAAAAATAACCGTTACTTAAGATAGTCAGATATTAAAAAATTTAAGTTTCTTATTGAAAATCTGATGTAAAAAATCTTTTAGAAAGTACAATCCTTAAATCCTCTAGTTTTTGTGTTTGTAATTTGTCATTCTCATAGCGAAAAAAGTTCAAACTTTGACAGAGGTAAAGACTCCCATGCTTATCGGGCGAGTGTCAGGCTTAATTTTGCTCTTGATCTATGAAATTACATACTATTATATGCTATCGAGAGTATATGACAAGCTTGCATTGAGATTCTCCTTTGAAATTACAGGGTCGAACTTAAGGTTTCTCTTTGTAAACGAGTAAATTACGGGTATATATTAGGGACTATTGTTATATAGAGTAACAGTTTCGAGAGGGTATTCGAAGGCAAATTAACTGATAAGGTTTAAAGCAGATCTGTATGTATAGGTACCTTTTGGAATCGAAATTAAGAAGGATAGTTTAAGATAATTTTTTTAAGGATAAAATCTTTGAAGAAGAATACGTTTAACGATTGAGTGAGATAAAAAAGAACGTTAATTTAAAAAAAAAATAATTGTTTACTATTACAATACATAATAGATACATCAAAATACAAAGAATTGTACGTGTCACTATAATATCGAATAACAAAGATTTATATCAAAACGATTTAATTATATACAATACATGTAAATAACATACAATTGTAATCAGAGCACGCAATTATAAAATTAATTGCAAAAGAAAATGAAAAATAATACTAAAAATAAAAAACAGAATGTGTGAAATCGCTTCTATTTCGCGATTCAATTAATGATACAATTAACCAAGAAGTATCTTTCATATTTCATTATACGCTTTTAATCACAACAAAAGTCTTGCTGCAGTCATTAAGAACATGATTTCTTATTTAATATTATTCATTTTTTTTGGAACAAGTTTAACAGAATTTAAAAAAGTATTCAACATCTGAATTTTTCTCTTATATAAAATATTTCATGACATTTTTTATCCATTGCTTGAAATATTAAAAATACGATTACTATTATTACTAACTAGTCGTTATTATAGATTGTAAAATCAATTGCAACTTCAGTAGATGTACTTTTAACTTGTTCATAATGAAATTGATATTGTTTTTGCGACTTTGTCAACTTGTCGATTGAATTTAATAGTATTGAATTGGATTGTGTTTCGCTCGGATGTGATTTTTTACAGCTACTAGATCCAAACTGATGTAGTCGCACTCGTAACACTGATAATCCTTATCTATTTTCAAACATTAAACGATCACATTATATAGACTTATTACACATCAACTACTTTAATTTTACTTGAAAAAATGTATCTGCTATGCAGTAATTTATACTCACTGTCCGCTGATTTGGAAACTGTATAAAACTTAGCATATTGCTCTTTCTTATTGGTTACTTTAGCTGAAATATAATTAACACATACAAAAATCAGTAAGAATTGAGCAGCTAAATTGATAAAAAATTAAATGGTATGACTTTATGTATTTTAACGTACCTTTTTCGATCAGATGGTCTTTTTTATAATGACGACGAAGAGTCTTTTTCGTACCATACTCCTTATCGCAGTGTAAGCAGTGAATAACACGATTTGCGTTGTGCTTGTGTTTACTATTGTAATGAGAATTTATTGTCGCGTATTTGTTGGTGATAAAATCACAACAAAGACAGCGATAAATCATAGGCTCATTACATCCTTCGCAATTACTTAAATGACAATTACGTGGTGGAACTTTGCACGATGAACATTGTAATGTAAAGCCCGAATACAGCTTTTGCAAATCTGTACCAAAGAACAAAGAAGAAAATTTGTTAATCAAAAACTACTTAAAATCTTAAAAAAGATTATATACCATTACTATTGCATATTGAATCGGTTGCAACTTCGGAATTATTTGTTTGCTGATTATTAAGTTGACATTGTTTCTGTGACTCTTTTGGTTTGTCGATTGATTTATGTATTGTTGGATCGTGTTCGATTTGAATGTGTTGTTTTATTCCTATTACATCCAAACTACTGTAATTGCATTTGTAACATTCGTACTTGATATCTATTATCAAACATAAATGATTAAAATTTTAGTATTATTTTTTTTCTCAAAGACAATGAATTGGTTTACTGTAAAGGAATATGTACTCACTCTTTTCTGATTTAGAAACTAAATAAAACTGTAGAAATTGACGATTCCATTTCATTTTTTCTGCTGCAATTTAATTTATACATAAGAAAGTTAGTAAGACAGATTAATGAAATAATCAAAATACCATAAATATGAGTTGTTTTATATACTCACCTTCAATAACATGGAATATTTTGTAATGTTTATAAAGACTAATTTTATAGGAAAACTTTTTGTCACAGTGTAAACAGTAAATAAGACGATCTGGGCCAACTAGATGTTTAAACTGCCAATGATTTTTCATGGAGTTGAAGTTATTGCAGCTATAATCGCAGCTGCGACAGCAAAAGATCATAGATGCACCACATTTCTTACAAACATTTTTATTAAAATGGCTTGGTAGAGCATTACAGGATGAACAACTCAAAGTAAATCTTTTGTATTGCTTTTGTGGCAGGCCTACAAAAAAATAAGAAAACAAAAATTATGATCATTAGCTTTTAAAAAATATAAAGTCAGGGAGCTATAGTCCTTTATTTTTTGTTACAATAAATACATACCAATAACATGAGTATTTTGAAAACTTGAATTACTAGGCCTATATCGTTCTATCACGAGTTTTACTTGAGGTAATTTTAGTAACATATTACTGAAGTGAACTAAATTTGTAAGACGTATGGTGTCATTGCCAACTCTGGGGTGCTGACTTTTATTGTTTGTGTCATTTAGCCTGGATTTCACGGTTTGGTTTAAAGAATCGTCAGACAACATAAAACTATTATTGTTGAATTGATGATGACGACGATGACGATGAGGGAGACTTATTTCTCTCAATTTGAATTCCAAACTCTTGTCTGCAAGACTGATATTTTCATTCACGTGCAATTTTGCCATAGCCATCGTCCTTGAATTGTCCTCTAAATCCTGATCTGTCAGAGATTATAAAATTATTAAATAAAAATAAGCTATTAAAGTAGAAAACCCAACTAAAATAACTAAAATATTGATGCTGCAGTTGTTATTAAATTTTTGAACACAATATTTTTTTTGTTTATATTTACATACTCACCAGATAATTGTAAGAAGTAACCGTCAGAATTCCAATCTGAGTCGATTCTCGCTTCTACTGATATTTTTCTTCGCTTGCGTATATGTTGTACCATTTCTTGATCGTCCATATTATTATTAATATCCATGATTATTCAAATCTAAAAGAAGTATACTATTAAGAAACCAGACACTTTTTATTCGAGCTTTCAACTTTTTGGTTACTTTAAATGATCGGTTGTATATTACACGAATTCTAGTATCTACACTACCTCGTACTTCCTTTGCCACATCAACAACTGTCACTCTGCTTTAGATATTTATACGTACAGTTACAAATGTAATTTAAACGCTTGTTCTGTTTACAAATTTGTAAAAATGATTGTAAACTGCTTTTATCGTCGCGTGAGAGATATACGTTTGACGAAAGACATTTGCGAATTGAGCTTTTCATTATAGAATACGTTACTCTTTATTTAAATGTATTGATGTTATCGAAATTGTCTACTGCAATTATCTAAGATATCAAATAGAAATAACAGTACGTGCATTTTATAAAGAATTAAGATATGAATAAATTTAAAAAATAATAAAAATAATTTAAATTTAAAAAAGTTAAGACAAAACATTTATAAAAATGCTTTTATTTATCTCGATTAAAAAGCAGTAACATGACATTTTTATACTTTACTTAATCAAAAAATTTAAGTGTTGTAAAAAGGATACTTTAAAATTGATAAAATAGGTGGAAATATAAAAATTAAAAAAAATTCAATTAAAAGATTAAAAAACTTTATTTTAAAATACTTAAATTTACTCCCTAGATAAGACGTAGATATACATATTTATAAATAAATATATTTTTACAAAGTATGACACATCATTAACTCGAAGAATTCTTAGTCTAATCATTGCATATTTATTATTACATGTATATGTTCGTTGAGATTAAAAAGATCTAAGCGATTGAAACATTTGTTGTAGTCTAAATTTAACTTTTCTAAAATATTATGTAAAAAACCTACATTTTCATTCTTAATAAAGCAAAAAATTTAAATTCTTCTTGAAGATATGGCAGTTCTGTTAATACTTTGCAAAATTTTAATGTTTTCGACTTATTTTATAAATTACATAAATTTAATGAACTACATTAAAAAAAAGAAAAAAAATTCCAAGCATGGTTACATTTATAAGTCAATTGTCAATATCGTTATATCATAACTTAATTTTAGGTGTCAAGCAGTGTCCTTTATGCTTTGATAAACTTATAATTATGGTGAAATTTTTGTCGCAGTCGGTAAAAACGTGATCTCCATTGACTCAATATAATTTGATCAGTGTCTTGTAGCAAATTTAACGCAGTTTAAAAAAAAATTAAACTTTTGCAATTTCTGAATTATAAAATATTAAGTTAATTTTTTTTTTATATTGCTTTAAAAAATTGATCACAATAAATTACCATAATTTGAAAAACTATTTGCATCATCAGTAGTTGCAGTTCCAGTCGGCTGATTACATTTTGGATCTTCGATCGATTTGAATATTACTGAATCATGTTGATCTCGGATGTGATTTTTTACAGCTACTAGATCCAAACTGATGTAGTCGCACTTGTAACACTGATAATCCTTATCTATTTTCAAACATTAAACGATCACATTATATAGACTTATTACACATCTACTACTTTAATTTTACTTGAAAAAATGTATCTGCTATGCAGTAAATTATACTCACTGTCCGCTGATTTGGAAACTGTATAAAACTTAGCATATTGCTCTTTCTTATTGGTTACTTTTGCTGAAATATAATTAACACATACAAAAATCAGTAAGCATTAAAAAGCTGAATTGATAAAAAATTGAATGATATGATTTTATGTATTAAAACGTACCTTTTTCAATGGGATGAAATTTTCTATAATGACTTCGAAGAGCCAGCTTAGAAACACACTCCTTGTCGCAGTGTAAGCAGTGAATAATACGATCTGAGTTATGCTTATGTTTATTAGTGTAATGGGAATGTATCGTATTATATTTGTTGCAGGAAAAATTACAACTAACAATAAGACAGCGATAAATCATAGGCTCATTACATCCTTCGCAATTACTTGCGCGACCATTACGTGGTGGAACTTTGCACGATGAACATTGTAATGTAAAGCCCGAATACAGCTTTTGCAAATCTGTACCAAAAAATAAAGAAGAAAATTTGTTAATCAAAAACTACTTAAAATCTTGAAAAAGATTATAAACTATTACCATGACATGTTAAATCGATTGCAACTTCATCAGTAATATTTGTTTCTTGATTATTAAGTTGAGTTTGTTTTTGTAACTCTTTTTGCTTTTTGATTGATTTATATAGTGTAGGATCATGTTCGATTCGAATGTGTTGTTTTACATTAATTAGATCCGAATTACTATAATTGCACTTGTGACATTTGTACTTCTTGTATGTTACTAAACAATTAAAATTTTAGTATTGTTATGTATTTTTTCAAAGACAATAAATTGGTTTACTGTAAAGGAATATGTACTCACAATTTTCTGATTTAGAAACTAAATAAAACTGTAGAAATTGACGATTCCATTTCATTTTTTTTGCTAAAATATGATAAGAAAGTCAATGAGCAGCGTTAAATGAAATAGTCAATATATAATAATTATGAAAGGTTTTATTTGCTTACCTTCATCGGCATGGAATCTTTTATAATGAGTGAGAAGATTATCTTTTGAGTAAGCCTTTTTGTCACAGAGTAAACAATGAATAATATAATCTTGGCCAACTTCATGATAGTAACGATAATGATTACACATGGATTTATATTTATTACATTTATAATTACAGTCGCGGCAGCTGTAGATCATAGATGAATCGCAATTCTTACAAACATTTATTTCGCAATTGCTTGGTATAGCATTACAGGATGAACAATATAAGGTATATGTTTTGCATCGTTTTTGTGGCTGGCCTACATGAAAAAAAAAAAAGGGAACAAAAATTATATTAGCGTTGAAAAAATTAACAGTTGAGAAATTAAAATTTTTTCTTCATTGTTACGCATAGTATTTGTCAGTGAGAGATAAATATTTTGAGAGCTTAAATTTCATAAGCTTATATCGTTTCATCACGAGTTTTGCTGAAGGTCATTGTCGTAACATAATATTAAAATTTACTAGTTTGGTTTAGCTTATGATGACATTACCTTCGCTGCTGTTCTGACTTTCATTGTTTATGATATTCAACTTTGATTTTAGGATTCGATCGGAAAAATCGTTAGATGGTACAAGGCTATTATCGGTGATTTGACAATGAGAACGATGATGATCAAAATTTATTTCTCCTAATTCAAATTTCAAATTCTTATCTCGAAGACTGATGTTTTCATCCACGTGTTCATTTGCCATAGCCATTGTCCTTGACTTGTCCTCTAAATACTGATCTGTCGGAGATTATAAAATTATTAAATACATATAAGCTATTAAAGTAGAAAACTCAACTAAAATAACTACTGTCGAATTAATCGTTTAAAAATTTATGATATATAGATGCTGCAGTTTTAATATAAAATTTTTGAACACAACATTTTTGTTTTATTAATATGTACATACTCACCAGATAATTGTAAGAAGTAACCGTCAAAATGTGAACTTGAATTGTTCCTCGCTTCTACTGATATTTTTCTTCGCTTGTGTATATCTTGTACCAATTCGTGGTCGTCTATATTATTATAAATATCCATGATTACTTGAATCAAAAGGGAGTATATAATATAATACCCAGATTCTTTTGATTAGATATTCTAATTTTTTGGTTACTGTAAATGGTCGATTGTTTATTATACGATCTCTAGTATTTACACTGCCTCACAATTTATTGGCCACATAAACAAATGTCACTTTCACTAAATAATCACGTTAGATAAAATTATGTTTTTATGAAATTATATGTAACTTATGTATCTGTTTTTTTTACACGTACTACTTTAAATGACTATTGTGCCAATATACAATTTGATACACAAAGTTATTTCAACTGCTTTCTTCGTCGTGTGTGAGAGTTATGTGTTTGACCAAACGATATTTACGATTTGAACTCTCTTTTGTATTTGCAACAAGTTACTTCGATATCAACTGAAGTTCAAACCTCGACTGAGATCCGATAAGAAGACTCCCATGTTTATCGAGCGAGTGTCAGGCTTTAGTTCTTGACCTACGAAGTACAACGTAATTCTATACATATATATTGTCCTGTATATATATATACTATCGAGATTATATGACAAGCTTACGTCAAGATTCTCCCTTGAAATCACAGGGTTTGTGGCTCTTGAAGCTCCTCTTTGTATATATACGAGTAAATTATGGGTATACCTATATAGAGACCTCTGCTGCATAGAATAGTTTCCAACTGGTATTCGCATGCAAATTAACTGATAAGGCGAACCTGTATGTGCCTTTTGAAATTGAAGTCAAGAGGGATAGTCGGAAATATAAATTTTTCAAGGATAAAATATCTTGAGATATATTTAAAATAGTTGTAGTATTATGTTTAAGGCTTGAGAGAGAGATGGAAAAGAACGTTAATTTTTTTTTGTTGGATGCATGCAAAAAAATTTTTTATTGTGTACTATTATAATATATATATATATAGGGATACATTGAGATCGAGATATAGCGGAGGGGAGGATTTAATGAGTGAAGAAGAAAAATAACGCACAATTATTCCATACTCCTTTGGACTTATATATCTTTAATATAATTTTTTTTTTCATCAATCTGATATTATACACTCACGGTTCGCACACTATCACACGTGTGTGTATAATTTTTTTCGCGATACAGACACACATATTTTTTTTTTTTTTGTTATAAGGGTTAATTGCGTGTATAGAGATGTAAATTTGAATTTATTTCTTTTTTTTTTGTATTTTGTTTTGAAAGTTTATTTTAAAATAAATAATTCTACTCGCCAAGGGAGTTTGCTATTTTTTTTATTTTAATCACATTATCAATCTTATTTGCGAATGATATGTACACAAATATCACACATAGAGGTATTTTTTTTTAGTCACTTTAAACGCTTTTATTTAATTAAATTTTATTAATTACGTTTTAATAAAATGCTTAAATTGCTTGATGGTGAATTTATATTAAAATAAAGCTTGCTATTTTCGGTGTTGATCATAATATAAGCATTATAATTAATAATTATAAGTTACAGTACACAATATTTTTCAAGCGTGTATAAGTGCAATATAAATTTTGAAATAATTTTTTTTTTTTTTTTGTATAATTACTAAAATAAAAATTATTTTTGCTTTTGAAAAATAAATATTTAAATAAAATTTTCTTAATTTAATTCCATTTTGATTATAATTATGTATAAACAATTGTCAATTCTTTTTTTTTCAATTTAATAAAAAAACATTTGTTAAGGGATTTTTATAACAATTTTTTTTTATAAAGCCTTTTTGATACTATAGAGTATATTTCGGTATATAAGAACTCGCGCAAAGGCTTAGCCGACAATCGCTGAAAATCGAACCCACGACCTGCGGATTCTGAAACCAGCACTATTGGGATTGTTACTCAACCGCTAGCGCCTCCCATCTGGCCGCGTGGCCAAACAGCGAACTAGAGGAGAGTAATGTTATTTACGTGCTTTTAGAT
>JAPYZE010000451.1:0-39683 GCA_030522805.1 Leptomastidea abnormis
TATATATATATCGTAAGGACGCGCGCATACGGCGTTTGCGTGTCGTCGTCGTCTTCGGGAGCAATGGCAATCTAATTAGGTGACGTGCATTGCGGAGTTGCTTGTTCCGCCTATACTGGATTTGTTTTTTTTTTTTTATTTTCTTTTATTTTGGTTTGCCGTGTACAACACAGCCAGTTGTGATATTTACGCCTGAAGGCTGGAGCCGCCGAGGGCGTCTGCACCGTAATCATGGCTCTCAGGAAGGTCAAGGGTAACCTCGAACGAATGTTTGACAAGAACCTTACGGATCTTGTACGCGGTATCAGGAACAACAAGGAGAACGAGGTAAATGTCGTTGAATTTTATATCTCTAGGAGGTTATAGATAGCTTATTGCTCCGGTTTAGCAAGAATCTCTTTGCTCCACTTTGTATTTTTTTTCTTTTTTTTTTTTGGTTTTGTTCTTTTTTAACATATTTTTGGAGATATTATCTTAATTTACATATAATGTAGGTTCTGATGAAACAGTACTTGCTTATTCCACTGTCATCCATTTATTTTTGAACAAATGATAGATTAACTTATGTTTAAAATATGTTTGTATTGGATTAGAATTTGATACCAGAATTTTTATTGTGAAAGCGCCTTTTTACAACAATCTTTTAGTAAAAATTAAATAGATTGAGGATCAGCATTTAATTTTTGAAATTTTGAAAAGATATTATTTTTAAAATTTTAATTATTAAAATATTAAATTAGATTAATTGTTTGTTTTCAGGCACGGTACATAGCACTATGCATGGAACAAATAAAACATGAACTCAGACAAGATAATATAGCTGTAAAAGCTAACGCAGTTGCCAAACTTACTTATGTATGTGTCAAATATAATTGTATTGAATTAATATTTTTCTTTTATATATAATAAAAAAATATAAAACTTACTATTTTATAGTTGCAAATGCTTGGCTATGACATAAGCTGGGCAGGATTTAACATTATTGAAGTTATGTCTTCTTCCAAATTTACATATAAGAGGATTGGATACTTGGCAGCTAGTCAGAGTTTTTATATGGAATCAGAGGTACATAAAATTTAATTTGTATATCTTATATATATATATGTTAATATTTTTTATCCCAATATATTTAATATTTTCAGTTGTTAATGCTAACAACCAACATGATTCGCAAAGATTTAAATAGCTCTAATCAATATGATGCTGGATTAGCTTTAAGTGGTTTATCATGTTTTGTAAATCAAGATTTAGCTAGGGATTTAGTTAATGATATAATGACTTTATTAACTTCAACAAAGCCTTATTTGAGAAAAAAGGCAGTTTTAATGATGTATAAAGTATTTCTTCGATTTCCTGAGGCATTAAGGCCAGCATTTCCAAGATTAAAAGAAAGGCTAGAAGATCCAGATAGTGGTGTTCAGTCAGCTGCTGTTAATGTAGTTTGTGAATTAGCTAGAAAAAATCCAAAAAATTACTTAAGTTTAGCACCTGTGTTTTTTAAATTAATGACTACTTCTACAAATAACTGGATGCTTATAAAAATTATCAAATTGGTAAGACACTTAAATTTCTTTTAATTTTTTAATTTATTTACTTTTTCTTATTACTTCAGAATTTTTGTTAAATTTAAAAATAAAATTACAGGCCTGTTTTTGATAAAAGCTTAAAATAAATTTTTTTTGTCTTTATTTTTAATAATATTTTTTTATTTAGCTGTTTATTACGAAAGCAAATATGGGCCATTATTTTACTATATTAAATAAGGTGTTGAAAAAAAGCTAAGCAAACATTTTTTTCCTTTTTTGCGTGCTTAGTTTTCAACGATAACGCTGATTGAGCCAAAAATGGGCCGCCGGTTGACTCAGCCTCTAATTGATCTAATTTCAAGGTTTTGGCACTGATTTCATCTATATAACAGTAGTGCCATTATTTTTCCACTTTTAGCAATTTATTTTTTAAGAGCTTTTTTTTAGATCGCTACATTTTTTTCATCTATCCGAAAAACCAGATCATACTCTGTACATAATTTTAATGCTAGTTTTTGCTGAGACCTTTTTTTAATATTTACAGTTTGGCGCATTGACACCACTAGAACCTAGGCTTGGCAAAAAATTGATAGAACCGCTAACGAATTTAATACACAGGTACCTGAAATTTAAGTCATTAGATTGTACTGCTTTTTTTATTTATTATTTATTTTTAAACTTGCATAGTGTCATATTTTTATTTTTAATATCATACTCATATTCTTTAATTTTTCAAAATGTAATTTTACGAAATTACATAATGCTTTTAGAAATGAAACATTGAATAAATAAAAGAATTTCAATTTTGGTTTTTTTATTATTTTTTTTTTAGTGCCTAAGAGGCAGTTTAGAAAAATAATAACATTAATTAAAAAAATTTTAGCACATCAGCCATGTCACTTTTATATGAGTGCATCAATACAGTTATAGCTGTGTTGATTTCAATATCATCAGGCATGCCAAATCACTCCGATTCAATACAGTTGTGTGTACAAAAGCTGAGGATACTTATTGAGGACTCTGACCAAAACCTAAAATATTTAGGATTATTAGCTATGTCGAAAATTTTAAAAACCCATCCAAAGAGTGTGCAAGCACATAAGGATCTTATAATGCAATGTTTAGATGATAAAGACGAAAGTATAAGGCTGCGTGCGTTAGATTTACTTTATGGTATGGTGTCAAAAAAGAATTTAATGGAAATCGTTAGGAAATTAATGGTGCATATGGATAAAGCTGAGGGTACTATGTATAGAGATGAGCTTTTATCAAAGATCATACAAATATGCTCACAAAATAATTATCAATTTATCACGTACTTTGAATGGTAACTATTTATTATTAAAACATTTTACTCTATGAAAAATAATACATTTTTAAAATTATTAAAAAAAAATTTTAGGTATGTATCGGTTCTTGTTGAATTAACGCGTATGGAAGGAACAAAACACGGAAAATTAATAGCAACACAACTACTGGATGTTGCGATTCGAGTACAAGCGATTAGAAAATATGCAGCTCAACAGTGTGCAATACTACTCGAAAACGCGAGTTTCCTAACAGGTCAGCCAAGGGCGACTATGTCTGAGGTGCTCTATGCCGCAGCATGGATATGTGGAGAATTTTCTAGGTATGTAATTTCGTAACATCTTCATGTGTTGATTATTTTTAAAGATAAGCTTTGGAAATTACTCATTTGAACTTTTTTTTATATTTAGTGAATTAGATGATCCAATGGCCACTTTACAATCGATGTTAAAGCCTCAAGCATCGAGCTTGCCAGGTCATATACAAGCAGTTTACGTCCATAACATATTGAAATTAATTGCCGCTATTTTAAGCAAAACCGATGAGACTGATACAGAAACAATGCAACAGGTATTTTTGTTTTTGAGCTTTTTTAAATTTATATTTTTTGATTACTTATTTTTAACATCTTAAAAATTTTGTAGATTGTTGAAATAAAAGATAAAATAGCAACATTTATATGCAGCAGCGATTTGGAAGTTCAAGAAAGGTCAAGCTCTGCTGTGGCTTTACTTGACTGTTTAATTGAAAATCCAAGTTTAGCTAAAGATTTATCTGAAGCTTTTGTTGGTGAATTAAATCCTGTTGCTCCCAAAGCTCAAAGAAAGGTAAAAACAATCAATTTAATTACTTAAACAATATCTATTATAATTAAACAATACAATTTAGATGTCGTGCCTTTTACTAAATAAAGATTAAACGCATCTGCTTGATAATTTATTAATAAAATAAATATTTATAGGTGCCAATACCAGAAGATTTAGATCTTGATGCATGGATCAATGATCCTCCGTCCTCGAGCTCGGATTCGGAAGACATGGATATGAACGAGATTTTCGTAAAGTCAGAAAAAGTTAACGATGAAAATTATAAACGGCAGTCATATGAGCCTAGCGTTGAAGAAATTGAGCAAAGGCGGGAAGCTCGAAAACTAGAACAACAAAATAATCCGAATTATCTCAAGAATTCTACGACTTCTCACAAAAAAATCAAATTTTATGAACAGCCTGGCAACAACGATGAGGATTACGAAAATATACCGATTGCCCAATTGGATATTCCCGTGTCGTTGAAAATTAACGATCCTAATAAATATTACGATATGCACATGAATAAAGAAAAACGTAAAGTTCACAAAAAGACCAGCAAAAAGAAAAAGCATAAAAAGAGTACGTTTTCACAAATTATACAAGCACTATTAATTTTGACAACTTTAACGTTTTTTATTTTCATTTTATTTCCTCTTTTTAGACAAGAAATCAAGTAGTTCAGAAGACGACGATTTTTATCCTGTGCAATTAGTAAATAAAGGAGTAGGAGAATTACCACCTGGAGCTGCGTTAAGTGACAGTGATGACGATGATTCAAAAGATATCAATGATCCTCATCGAGCACTCAACATTGATCTTGATGTACCTTTACGAGAAGACGAGAGAATACCTGTCGTGCAACATCGACCACCAGATACTCATACTGTTCATATCATACCTGATAAGACTGCAATTCATCCAGAAAAAGTGAGTTCTTAGAAATTCTTATTTATATTAATTATAACATTAAATAATACATTTTTTTTTTCTTAAAACAGGGTCACAAAAAACAAAAAAAGAAACATAGTTCTAAGGAAAGTAAAACTACAAGGGTATCTAAAAATGAAGTCGACTTGTTAAAGGTAGATGATGTTGAAAAAAATGAAAGTAAGGAAAAACCAGTAACAAAAGATAAAAATATTGAAAATAAAAAAGTAAAACGTAAAAAAGCAAAGAACGCATCAAAGGAAAAAGAAGATACAACTTACGAGAAAATTGGTAAAAAGTCAAAAAAGAGTAAGAGTAAAAAAAACAAGGATAACCAGGATTACGAGGAAACTGCCGGAATATCTACGCCTTCTAAAGAAATCTTGCCTAGTTCAGACCTTAATTTTGATATTGAGAACAATGTTTCTAGCCAAGCTCAAACTTCTTACAAGGAGCTGGCACAAGATAAGACTGTCAAAGTGCTTTATGAAGCCAAGTTACTAGAGCATGATTCAAATAAATTTATTTTATTGGTTTCGTTTGTCAACAAGACAGAAAACATTATAAAGGAATTAGTATTTAATGTTATGGATAGTTCGACTTTACAATTAGAGCGAAAGGTAGGCAATTATTATTGCAACTCTGATGCAAAATATTATTCCGTCAATTAATCTTTATTATTTTTTTAGCCAAAAGACGAATATGGTATAAAAATGAATTTCCAACTGCTTCCTCTTAGTTCCAGTGAAGCAAATGTTGCCATTTTAGTATCCGATGTAACATTTGCTCAGAAACTCCGTGGTACATTGACGTACATGATACAAGGTTCTGACAATACCATACAGGAAAAACTCGATTTTACGTTACGATTTCCTTGTAGTAGTTTTATAATTGGCCGACTTTCGCATAATGACATTCTTACGGAATTGCTTAAAAGTGGCCAACTTTTACATAAATTAAGACATGAAATCACAACCACTATGGATTTTAATAGCGTATTGAAAGATATCTGCAGCGGGTGTCATCTTACGCTTGTTGAACACATAGATGATTCGGCTTCTTTATATGGACAATCTCTTAAAGGACACCATGTCTGCCTTTTAATCAAACAAAATGTAAGTTTTTTTATCACATCACTACACTTTGCTAAAAAATGCAAAAATTTTAATTTAATTTTTTTTAAATATTTGAAAATAATTGTTATTTTTTAGTCATCAACAAATACATTAGTGATAGAAGGAAAAAGTGACAACAATTCACTGTTAACAGAAATTCTCAATGAAATACTTAAAACGTTAACATGAAAATACTAAGAGATTTTGTTATGGTTTATTATACATATAGTCTAAACGTAATATTGGATGAAAACTAACATCTGGCATATTTTTGCTATAGAATAAATGACTTTTTTAAATACATATAAATATATAAATATACACTTTGAGAAGACCACTAAACTAATGTAAGAATGCGTGTACAATAAGGTGTTAAACTATATCAACGGTAGTTTGCCGTTTCAGAAAAAGTATTTCTTTGCTATTGATCCTATATTAAAAAAATTTTTCATTCCATTAATCGTAAATACGTGGATCGTTAAATACTGTGAATATATTATTTGTTAACTATGTTCAAGGGGGACTGCAATTAATAAATGACTTTTGCAAACAAATTTTATAGATGAAAGTCTTTGAAAATGAAAAATATAAGTTAAAGATTGTTACTAAGAACAGGATTGATTATAAAAAAAGGAGTTGATGAATTAAAAATCAAATAAATTTATATCAAATTTCTGCTTTGGCAGTATTTTTAATTATTAAAAAATTATCATTTTGTTAAATTTTTATTTGTTTTCAGTATACAGCAATGATATTTATTTTTTGTGCTTGATTAATGCTTTATATGGGATTTCATTTTTGTTAAAAAATTAATTAAAATGTTAAATCTTAAATTAAATTTTTTTATAAATACTATTACATATTTAAATAATTTTTTTTTTCAGTTACATTTTTTTTATATTTTAATTTAACTTATTAAGCTTGTATTTGAAAAATACAATTTTAATTCTGTAAATATTTCTATAGAGAACATCTTGTAATACAAGCATGTATATTTATATTTTACTCCTTACAACGAAATAAAAAAGAAAAACAAAAATAACAAAATTACACTCTACTTTTCATTAAAAAAAAAAAAACTTTTCACATTAATTAAACAAAATATTCATTAAATTCTATATTTACGATATGAAGAAAAAAAAACACGATTTTATTTAATTCTACAATTTTTTTACATTTTACCAAATTTTATTTATCTATTATCGCATAGTAGATTTTTTTTTTTTTCGATTCAACCCAGCATTGAACTCGCTATAACAAGTATTCATGATACTTAGTAACACAGATATATATGCGGCATGCAAGCTCACACATAATCTTTATAGACATTAAAACATTTGTCACCATTGAGTCATCGTTAATCGTTTTTGAAGACGACGACTGTTTACATTCCATAATATTGTTATAGATAAGTTTTCTAGAACGATTAAATTATATACTTTATATTCCGGTGTAATTATCATTGATACGATAATTTACGTATGTTGTAATCTCAATTCGTTTAATACAAAAAGATCGGCTTATAATCACGATTTTTCTCAAAAATTGTACAATTGTGTTGAAACATTATATATTTATGTATTTTTACACAAACAAAAGAAGAAAAAAAAATGTTAAACACGATAATACAGAAAAAAAAAAATTGTTTTTTTGTTCGCCAGGTGCACGCATACATATATGCCTGGCGAACAAATTACAAGAATAGTAGCAGAAGACACACAGGTATACCATATATCGTAGTATGTACCAGGAAAAATAAGAGAGTAAAAAACATATTATAGATAAGTGCAGTGAGCACTTTGCTCCGAAATGAAGCAATCAGAGGGGCCACCGTATCATATCATATAGACGCAGGTAAAAGCATAGAGCTGACGAGCGAGCCACAAGTGAAAAGACTCCGCGCGAGCGCAGGTGAGCGTATAGGTATACACAGTTATATATACATACATACTCACACATATGTATGTATACGTTTTGTGGCCTGGTCGCGCGGGCGGTGACTCCTCCCTTCGCCTCCGGTATACCCCTTCCCTATATTTCTCTATATACCTCTATACCACCTCCGCTTCTATATAGGTATGCATTAGAGTAAGCTCTACTCCTTCGCGTGATATGCGTGCGCGAGCGAGAGAAGCCGCGAGAAGAGTCGCCGCAGCGCCAGGTAGTAGGTACATATACCAATTATAACGCGCACGCAGGTCGTTTCCCACACACACTCGTCCTTTTTATTCTACTCCTCATCATATATCGCCGCGTCGTCTCTTGAGTCTACTCGCGGCGCTCTGTTGCACACATGGCCGCGTCATCGTGCATGTAAAGAATATAAAGAAAAAATAAAGAAGTTAGTGTGTATAAAGAAGAAGAAGAATAAGAGAAGAGACACTTTGACACACGGACGGTGCATTTATACAGTGTGTGAAAAGGAGCAGTGTGTGCAATAACGACGAGGACGACGAAGAGAAATTACTGCTGCTGCTGTCATGCGACAGCCGAGCTCCAGCTTTTATAACGCAGGTGAGAAAGTGCTCTTAGCTTTAAGGTATATAATAAGAGTTTTGGTATATTGGAATCGATCGATTAAGGTATATAGAATAGATATATCCTTATGAAAATGGAATTTTGCTCCGTTTGCTCCGGTTTTAGTCGAAAACTTATCCTGTTCTTTTCTATAGATATGTACATACACATAGCTTTACGTAACCGATCGTATTGAAAAAGTTACATATATTGTTAGGGTACCAGGTTGCTTTTGGTTTATCCTATAATCTTTGAGCACATATTGGTGTACATACATACACAGTTGAATAGCAGAAGCGAGTAACCGATTATAAATATCACAAGTCCAAGAGCAATGAAGAGATTATATAGCCGGTGGAAGGTGTTGGCAATGTATATAGCCGGCGGCAATCGTCTCCTCTCTTCGCTTTTACATTGCTCCGTAAACATGTGATGTGTGTATGTGATTCGAAGTCTGCGTTAGCTGTACACGTAAGCGCATTCGTTTCATCGCTCTGACGCTCTCTCTTTTCTCTCCTTTTCGTTTCTCTTTCTTACGCGTCCGCGCGCGGTGCAGACGGTGCAGTTAGAGCTTTATGTGTACTACATGTATATGTCTATATTGTCTCCCGCTATACCATCATCATCATCATCATCATCATCGCCATTCAATTAGTTTGAATTCTCTTTTATGCTGTCATGCTTATTGACTTTATAGCCTTTTGCAAGTCTTGCGCGACGATGAGGATGATTGCCTTCAATAGACTAGTGCGTATATCTTTAAAGAGTAGGTATGTATACACACATATACATATGTATGTACTATATGAGGTGTTAAATACTTTGCACATACGATGTTCACTTTTCTATTAGAGAAAAGCTTGATTTCGCGCGCGTGCTTGATTATATTTGCAAGCTTTTGTTCTCTATATTGGGTGTAATTGAGGACGGCCGCACCTTTTTTTTGGCTGATAAATCTATTTTACTATCCTCGCCCTTTTCCGGTTTCTCATTATATATCTTAAAAAAAATTTCATTTCAAATGATTTTTCATTTCTCTATACATATGTGCCATTGCAAATGGTAATACCATTGGACTGTTTGTTATGTATGTATGTACACTATACTTATATTTGAATGTGTTTGCTTGTTCTCTAAATTTAGACTGTTTACACTTTTGTCTAGGTAGGTTGATATATAGGGGGCATGGAAATCATATATCCCCAGTCTTTATTGATTTCACTGGCTTATTCTGTCACTCTTTAAAAATGTCAAACATTTAATATGTTAATGGAATTATCTTTCTATATATTGAATTAATTTAACAAAGTTATCATACTTCATTCTTATGTACTTAGAAAAATAAATTGCAAAGTCTAAAATAATGTACAATTAAATTTTAAGATTTTATTTTAATTTTTAGTATTTTACTAAATTTTGTTTATTTCTTGTTGCAGAGGCTTGAACCATGAGCTCGCCAACACCTGAAGATACTACTGACAATGCAGCTGCTATTCGACCTGTAACACAAGCTAAAGAATGGGTTAAATTTGAAGAGGAAGCTGGGCCTGCAGCTTCATCCACACCAAAAAAGCCAGAAAATGTTGAAAAAACAGAAAAAAGCATTCCAGCTCTTATAAAACCAGAGTCAGTGACAGTTGATGTTAGTAAAATTAGTAAATCTCTTGATGGAGGAGAGAGCGAGCACAAGAAAAATGACAACTACAGTGGAGCAGTACTGGCTACAAATTCTGTTCAAATTAATTTAGATAGATCTGGCTTAAGTCGTTCTATGACAAATGAAAGTCCAGAATCTAACCTGCCCTCGTCTGGTGCAGGAGCTTTTAATCCAAAAAGTGCCTCCTTAAAAACTATAGATCTGAGAGACGGCTCAAATGGCAGAAATGTTATTAGCACACCTATTGGTAATATAAGGCAAGGTTTTGCAAATGGTGATACTATTGTTACTTTACTACCAGTTAACACTAAGTGGCCTTGGATAACTCCAGCTAGGTTTCGTCCAGAACTTGTACCTGAAGAATTAATGGCGCAAGGACTGACGGTTAGTACTTTCAATTCCTAACTTGGTTTTTATATTTTGTAGTCAATTTTTTTATCATAATGTTTACTTTACTTGAACTTGAATTAAAAATACATAATTTAATTTTACAGTTAACAGTTGAAGATTATGTGTACATAATGGAGCTCCTTGTAAATGATGTTCGATTCAATATGTACAATATTTGCTACAAAAGAATTCTTGTAGTCTGGATTTTCACTGCATTTGTAGTATTACTAGGATTACTGTTCTCAGGAGTGACAGGATTAACATTATTTGGTCTAGGAGTCATGTGGCTGCTCCTAAATGCTGCTGCCATATTTTTATGTATGTTCATCAAAATTAAATTGAATCACAATTTAGAAAGATGTATGGCTCAAGTTAACAAGCATCTATTGAGACACAAAATATTGCTTGGCCTTGATGACAGAGGAAAAATATCCTGCCACAAAGTAAATTTGTGCTTTATATATTTTGACACTACAGACTGCATTGTAAGTAATACGTTTTTAACGATTTATTTTACTAATATTAGATTTACCTTATAATTTTATTACTTGAATTTATAAATTGAATTTTTTGATACTTTGATAGACTAAATATTTGCATTAAAATCGCATAGTTGCGCAAATAAATCGAAAAAAAATTAATTTGAATCTTATCAAATCACCCTCACAATTTATTACGCTTTTATATCATTTTCGAAACGGTAATTCTAGTAGCTTCAGTCATAAACACCAGCAAGTAATTTTTAAAGCAACATTTGCCACGTGAATCACAGCCAATGATTCACAATTATAAACAAATTTTCCTCTTCTAATTTTTTTTCCTTTAAAAGTTTATTTATTAACGATAGACAAGTTTACCGATCAAACGATCTATATTATCATTATTTAAAATCCCCTATAATTAATTGCAGAAAAAGCTACAGGAGGTGATAGAGCGAGAGGAGCGCGATGGTCGTGTTATCGGCGGCGACGAGGGTGCCCGTACACGTCGACAGCAAGAGCTTCAGCAGCGCATGGATATCGACGATAGTGACATCGTCATCCAAGGCTCCACTACAACCCGAGTGTCACGCAAACAGGTTTGTCCCCACACGTTATTGTTACGTAAACGCCTTTTACATACCTCCTACTATACTTATACTAATACTACTACTATACTATTTTTCCCATCTCCATTCCTATCCTCTTTCTCGCTTTATCCGTGTTTCGCTATTATATTCCTGGCTATAGGTACTATATGCTTTTGTTACGCGCTGTCGTGGAAACGCTATTCGATAAATGCTTTTTTTTCTGTTGATATATTGAATATACGCTTTCGTTCAGTAAATAAATGGATGTGTTTGACTATTTTGTAATATATTGCTTTGAGCATGCGATGTTCGATATTTGTTTTAGATGTTGAAAATTCAGTATAAATATAAATATTTTAAGAAATTAAAGTAACGATCGACTAAATTATTGCTTATTCCATTTATTTACTAGAATGCTTGGTCTAACGCTGTAAAGATCGCGTTATGAAAACGCATATTTTCTTTAAAAATTAAAATGGCTCATTATCAATTATTTATACCAATTGGCTCAATACCTTATATTGTTATCAAAAACATGATATAAGTCAAAAAACAAATTAACAAGGCAATAAAATTGAATTGCCAAAATAAGAGTAATTAGTATAGTAGCTAAGCTAAAATACAAACTCAAAATTAATCGCTTATAATGTAATCAAAAAAAATTAAATTTCCAAAAAAAACGTTTATAAATTGCATAGGCTACCGCTGCCGTAAAATACCTAATTATCAAATATCTAATTATTCAGGAATAGATAAATCTAATACTTATATATATGTGTGTAAATTGTGTGTGTATGTATATAAATCTCTCGGGTGAAAATCCTCGGCTCTTCTTCTACTTCTTCTATCTCATCTCCGTCGTCACAATATCTTGCTGACTTTACTACGTATGCAGAGCAAAAGCGAGCAAGTACTATGCCGATATTCGCAACGATGGGCCAAGGACTATTTAAGAAGACGATTGGATTGGACTGTCGATGAGGAAGGTGGCAATCCTTCTTCGCCACGACATTTGTTATCGGCACTCTGCCCCTGCCAGTATATTGAAGAATGGCTTCGCAATAAAAGCCACGTACAAGGACGCGACTTTTGTCCCGCTTGGAGTAGCTTTCTACGTGATCAGGGCATTTAAAAAAAAAAATCATATATCCTTCCATTATTCCTTATATATTACCAATCGGTCATTTATTTTGTTATTCTACAGTAATATTGCTGTAATTAACTAGCGAATTTTATACGATTAACGGGAACAAAAAATGCTAATGCTTGTGGGTATTGTTTGTTTCTTTTTTCCATCCTAATTTTTAATTACTTAATTTTTAATTTTTTGTGATTATTAATTGAGAGGTTATTTGAGTAATTAATTAACAATGTTTTTATATTGTTTTTTCTCATATTTTTTGTTAAGTTGATGCATGAAAACTCACACGATCTTTCGTGCCAATAATCTTTTCTAAATAAGAAATTACAAATCAGTTTTCTCTTATTAAAATAAAAATAAAGTGAATTTTTTTCAATCAAGAATAAAATTCACTTGCCTGCAAGCGTCCGCATTCACGAAATAAATACCAACAAGAGCAATCGGTTGTAAAAATGCTCAATCCAACAATATTGCAATAAAATAAATCCGGAGCGGATTTTTATCATTAAACGCGTAACGTAAATTCTCTCATATACACTTATATGTACATAGTAATTATCCTTATATAGTTTGCTAGTGCGCTAACAGTCCAATATTACAACAGATACGTCCACGCGTTAATAAATAAGAAAATAACAATAATTTACAAAGTATATACAGTATATATACTATCGGTTAGAAAAGCGATATCTATACACACACACCTTTCAACTACTTGCTTATTGTAATTCCTTCTTTCACTTTTCATTTTTTTTCCAATGGGTTTTCTTTACACGCAATGAAATTAATGCTCGCGCGAAGAAAAGAGTAACCTTCTCTTGAGGGGATTTATAAGATTGCGTTATCTACCGTAGCTATCTTTAACAAGTCATACAATACGTTGGTATTTTTCTTTTACTCGCAATAATTTTATTCGTGCGGAACGTGTATGTTTTTTTTTTTTTTTAGTTGTGGTTTTAGTTTTTTTTATTGTAAATGGAATCTAATAAGTTTTTTATGTCGAGATCTTGTTTATTACAAATTTTTATTAATACTGTGTTTACGCGTAATAAATCATTCCAATATTGTACTGGGCACATGGTATTTAAACATTTTTTTTTCTTTTAAAATTTAATGTTTGCTTGGCATTTGTACAAATATTTGTGTTTGATACAGTGATAAATTGCAATTTTGAGGTGTAGGATGTTTTTAAAGATTTTTACCCTCTATTCTTTATAATCAAAATTAATTTTTAAGTATAACGTTAAGTACTTATTTTACAAATGTATGTTTATTGCTAATTTTAATTGGTATATACAGCAAATGCAGCTAGATATTTTGTAAGTAAATATTATTTGAAAGAGAAATAGAGCAATATTTTACTGTTGTTAAATCAAGAATTATATTCTTGTAATTTAAATTTTTCATATACAACATAAAAATATATATATTTTTTAATAAACAAATTTTAAAAGACGATTTAAAATTCCTAGTAGATCTTGTACTTAAAGCAATAATGTATGTAAAAATGCAGAAAATGTGAAAGAAAGTATTTTAAACTAATTTTTAATGTATGTACTTACATTTAAATTTCAGCTTATAATAAGATTAATGAAATTAATTTTATAAAAAGTGCGTAATTTTTAAGATTTATTATATATACACAACATTGTGCATTTTTAAAAATAATAAATTTTATTAGAAATGTTACCTATAACATTCCGTCCAATATACTGCGTAGTATTTTTTGACTGAAAGATAAGAAGAAAAAATATATATTGCATTAGAAAACTGTAGAATTGTTATAATGAGATAAGTCTCTTAATGAGGGACTATAAATACATTGTTAAACAGAAATTATAATTTTAATTGATGTTAACGAAAAAGTAATAATTAGCTTAAATTGTATTTTAATACTGTAGACAATACATTTAAATTTTAACTATGAAAAAAAAAAATTATTTCTTGTAATAAAATTACGGAATTTATTACTTAATAACAAAACTCCTGTACGGATTTTAAATCTTTTTATCAACTAAAAAAAAAAAAAAATCAAAGAAAATAAAGTGTTTTTATTTCTGTAAAATATAACGCTGTAATACTTTTATTGCTCAACTAATTCCTCTCTGTCCTTGATTGCGCATGTAATGGTGCATTCGATATACTTGTTGATTAACAATTACGTGACTTTTATTCTAAGTGTGGTCATAAATTTTTAATGTAATTACATATAAATTAAAGTAATATGATTGTTGTAAATTATCATTTGTTATCTCGAATGCTCTATTATAAGTACACACACAGCACCAATCTTTTGATACTGTTTTTTTTCCATGGAATGCTACAGCACACTTTTATTATACTACCGCACTTTGACAAAAAATTTGGAGCTTTTTTTTAAAAAAAAATTTCGCTTACTTTTATTTGCTTTTTTAATGAAGTTTCAGATTTTTGTAGTAGTATTTGGTATATAATAATTTTTAAAATACACTATAAACTTAATGTTTTTTTGAAAATTTGAAACTTTACTTATTTATTCAATTATGTAAATATACAAATGTGTCATAATTTACTTGCTGCACAAAATATTAAAAAAAAATGATACAAATCAACAAAAATAGAAAAATAAAACTGTCACAAATAGAAAGATATGTGTGTGATATGTTGTGTCGACAGGAACGTGCTGAGATGCTGTTACTGAGGTACGCGTCGCGCTGGTCGCATCATTTCGTACGTCGCAGACTTGATCTAGCAGTTGATTCTCAGGAGAGAAGACGCGTCAACGCCCTTACGGCATTACCACCACGTCATTGTATCTCGTCAAGATGTCCTTGTCAATTCATCGAAGAACATCTTAAATACAAGCCCAAAGGCAAGTTGACACTGTGTGACTTTTTCAAAATGCCAAATTTTGGACTCAAATAAAAAATGAAAAGGAACCATACCTATTAATTATATATTGTCTGTGAATTGAGATTGGATATCTATATTGCATATTATAGATGATTATATTAGGTTCATATAATGAGATTTTTTTATGATAAAGTATAATGTTTATATACTTGTAGTCAAGTAAAGTGATGCTGGCCAAATATGGTTGTCAGTATTAGCTTTATTTGAAAAATTAAAAATTTTAAGCAGCAATAATGATGATGATTGTATAAATTTTAAAGCTTCCTAAAAAAATCGTCATATCGCGAAAATATTTATAAAACTCGATTACTTGATATTATCTTTCTGTGTTTGGACCAAGATGTTTTACTCCTATAAAACTTGAAAATTGTTTTCAACAATATTTTAGTAATTTACAAATAATAGCTTGTAAAAAATATTACTCAAAAACCGTTGACTTGATGTAAAATTATATATTGACTGTAAAATCATAAAAATATTGATAATTGTACGATAAAAACGTGCTTTTATTCAATTTGATATTATAATGATCAAGTGCTTAAAAAAAAAACGATACTCTATAAAACAGAGTTTGATAAAAAATGTTATTTGATAACTATTATAAAAATTATCCGTCCAAAATATTAATCAGTGCTTAAGCTTGTTTACTTAACAATGAATTAATAACAATTGCAATTACTTAAAACGTACTTATCAATTTATCGCGAAAATCCTTTATTAAAGCCGCGTTTCTAAGAATATCCAATTTTTTATCATATGGCTAAAAATCGTAACCAATGAAGAATTTTTCAAATTTCATTGATTACATGTGATTATTACGCACATTCCTATATAAAGACTTTTATCATCTCAGGATTTATACGGGGAATCTCAAAAAAGTCTTCTCATCTAACTTCCTTTAAAGGAAAAAAAATAATAATACTCGTTTTTTCTATTGAGATTTTTTTTTTTTTAACATACAATCGCTCAAGATTAATTCGATTACATTGCACAATCGAATGTTTATATGACGAGATTTCTATAATATATGCGCTAATTTTGAAAATAAGCTAAGTTGCTCATTTTTATCGAGTGCTGCAAAGCTATAATAATATATTTTTAGTTATAATAAAAAATAAAGAAAAAACCAGGGATCTGATAAAAAGGAGAGTGTGTTCAAAGTGTGCCTACTTTTCTATTTCTAATTTTTGGGTTTATGGCATCTAATCCATTTGTTACGATTTTCAATAAAGCAAATCTTGTTTAAGTCTTACAAAAGTATGTTTTGTTATGTGAAATAATAATAAAGATTAAAATGTAATCAAATGAATTTGAATTATACAATATGTAATTTCAATTGAGAAATTTAATAAATACTAATTTTTTTGTATTAATTGCTTTTTTTTTATTTTTATTTTTATTTATTTTGTTTTTTTTATATTATTGTCAATCAAAATATTTTTTATCCAAGTAAACATTTAAATAACTATTAGCTATGTAATACAATTTTATAAACATTCCATCGAATAATATAAATTTTAATTTAAACCTATTTAATAATATTTCGTAATGAATGGATTAAAATTTAAAAATTTATACTTAAATGTATTTTAATCAATACACTAAAACGTAATATGTACAAAAAATAATTTCCTAAATAATTTTCAGAACTTTTTTATTAACATTTTTAACATTATTAACAATCTAATTATTGTAATTTACTGTGCTTTACAATTAATAAAATAACACACAAGAACATAAGCATACAAAATAAAGTTCTCAAATAATAACTTCATAATAACATTAAGATTAAAAAAAATTTTCATTTCTGTTATGTAAAACTATAACATGTAAGCTTCATTGGAAACAAATTTACATCAATCTTATATAAATAATTGAATCTAAAATTTTCTGACTGATAATATATTATATTTTTATAATAAAAAAAAAATTATACAATAAAAGACATAAAAATTTACGTTCAATATGACAATGTAAAAGCTTTTTAAAAGTTTTTTTACCGTTGATTAATTTTATTACAGCATCACTAATATAATAAAAATATTTTAAATCTGTTGCTATATAATATAGCTAAAAATTTTAACACGACTGCTTACCTTTTTTTATAACAAATGTGTATTAAACTCACATTACTTATGATTTATTATTTTAATTGAAATCTTAAAAAGTGTACTTAAAATATATATTCAATTTACAAAGTTTTACATGTAGAATGAATAGAGCACATAAGTATCATATATAAACATAATTATTAGTGTGATAAAAACTAATTTTGCTTTGGTATATGTGACTAACATTGTATTTTTAATGTCCGTCCTGAGTATGAATACCTAAAATTATTAGTCTTTAAATAAAATATTGAAGTATAATTTTGTATGCATATCTTATATTAAAAAATGCACATTTAAAAAAAAGATATTTTTTTTTTTTATAAAGCAGAAAGAAAAATTAATGCAATAAAAAAGCAGCTCAATAATTTAGTGATATATGTTTAATTTAAAAATTATTGCACTTATACATGTGATGTATTTGTAATTGTTTGTTAAATTTTGATTATTTTATAAAAATAATAGTAAATATATGAAATATAAATATTTGCTTATACTTGTTAAAATATATGCATATCTATGTCGTCATATCATACATATCGTGTCGTTTTTTATTCGATTCAGAAACATCTGAATCGATGATCCTAGTCACCAACGATCAATCCATCATCCCAAATATATTCGTTTGAAAAATATCAGTGAAACTGAAATATTATTGATCAATAATTATGCAAGTTAATTAATTTATGTTGTATTTCTGGTGGAAAAATGGTTTAATAATAATAATGGAGTTTCATGATAGTTACTAGAAATAACAAATCTTGGATATGTAATGGATTCTGTGTGCTTTTATTGAAATTAATTTTAAGATAATATATTATTTAACTAACAAGTTGATTGCACACAACTGAGGAAAGATGGTGGCACAATCTTCTATAACTCTCCAATCAAAACACTTTGAATACATGAATTATTTTATTATGCGTGAGTATCTTAATGATCTTATTTTTTCAATTTTATAGTCTTTTAATTTATAATTATCAATGGTATATAAAAAAAATATCCATAAAACGAAATAATTTGACTCGTGTATTATTATTCTTACAGGATATCCGCCTGGTTTTACATGGTGTGCTTACCTTTCTGATCCAGCTATGAGATTTGACATGTATGATAGTTATTTGAGACCATAATTTTGTAATTGTAAAGAATGAAATATTTTGATAATACTAAAATAAATATTTTAAAATGATAATAAAAAAAATAATCGATTTGCATTGAAATAAAATTGTTAAAATAATTTTTTTATTGCTCAATAAAATCTTTCATTCATCTTAAAAGAATAGATGAAAACTCTTACAAATAGTTTGTTGATACATTTTTATCATGATTTTTAGATCAATATTTATTATCGCAGAAAATATAAAAAGACAGTATTCTACATTTTTGCCGTATAATTATTACAGTATTCTAACACAATAAACATTAATCAACAACGTAGTTTTTAAAAAAAAATATTTTTATTAGGTAAATTATAGCAAAAAATATTAAAAATCTATATTCTATATTTTTATCTATCATAAACGATGTATGTCAGAAATTTAAAATAATGAGCTATCAATTTAAAAAATTCATATAAAAAAACTATTTTTTTTTTCTTATAGTTATATCTAAAATAAGCTTAGCAGAAGAAATTTGTTTTATTTTTGTTTAATTTAAAAAAAATTAAAAGCTAAGAAATGCTTTTTACGTAATGTTGAAATAAATTTAATTTATTAGATTTATACACAAAATAAGCATGTACATTATTTTTACACTTTTCTTTCACTTACATTATTTTTCATTTTATAAAATTTTAAATTTATAAAGTTTATATCTATTAAGAAAAATTTGTTGGTATAAAAATACAAAATTTAATTCTAACAAATAACCATAAAACCTTTTTTAAAAATTGTATTCACCACTTACTGTATTTTTAATAATTATTGGCATAAACGTAACAGTTCGATTGAAGTATAATATCTTATTTATGCATGTTACATATAAATTCAAATCATTTTCTTTACTAATGACAATTAAATAATCAGTGAAACCTTTTGCACGCAAAACATCTAAAATGAGGTCGTTATTTATACGTAAGGTAGGTACTTTGGTACAATTGCTTTGAAAATCATTACAAATTAAAGTAATTGCATGAATTAAAATTTCAATTTCAACTTCTGATTTTCGAACTATAAAACGTAGTTCATCTATCATTTCACATTCAAGAAATTCTTTTCTTTTACTTTGAAGTATTTCTTGCCATACATTTTTAATACAAGTTGGCATAATTACATCTTTTGGCCATACGTCCTTTTGTACTTGAATAATTCTATATTGGGCATAATAAACAAAAATCTGCTTTTGAAAGTCTTCCTACAAAAATATAATAAATACATTTAATAAAAAATAATGTCAATGATAACGTATACAATTCATTTTGAAACTGATGGGTGATTTTGTTGAAAAGAAGAAAAAGTTCTATGCGCTAAAAAATTAATTACCAGTGTAGAACAATATTTTAAATTTTTAAACTAAAAATCATTTCAAAATTGCATTTTTTTAGGTTAAGGAGGTATAAAATTAATTATGATTATCTATTTTAAAAACAATTCTAATTATATATCTTAAGACTCATAGGATCAATTGTACAAAATGAATAATTGATTACTTACTAGTACTGCCAACTGCTTAAGATTGTCTTCAGTACATTTTTTGTGCTTTTCAGTTAAATCAATAAGAAGATTTTCAGTTAATGGAAATTCAACATCTTTGTTAGTGTATAACTGCTTCAGATTGTTTTCAGAACATTTTTTGTCCTGTTCAATTTCATGAATTAACATTTTTTCAGTTGTTTCAAGTCCAACATTCTTTTTAGACCATGGGTTCAGTTTAAATCCTGATTATTAAATTAAAGTTTATGTTAAATTTTTTTTATTAAATTACACAATTGATGGTAGAAAAATAAAAATTTTACTTGGGAATGAAAAATTGAACTTTGTTCTAAAAAATATCTTGTTATTGAATTGATATCCTTGCGAAATTTTGAAGTTGCCTTGAAAACAATTCTTTACTAAGTTTCGAGTTATTAAAGAGGCCATTGTTTTATTTCAATCCAGAAACTAGAATAAAAAATTTATACACAAGGTTTGATTATATTTGATAGTATTTTAAAGTTTGTCAGTTTCAGGATTCCTTAGAAAAATAGTAAGTTGCTTTAGTAGTCTTATAAAAGTAGAAAAGGCAAGATAAAAATCATGAAAACAAGCTACTTATTAAAGGTTGAAACTCTTATGAATTAAAATCAAGCAAAAATTGCGCCATGATTCTTCTTTTATGATTTGTACTTACCTAATGATCTTTAGAATTAGAACCGTTTTACTATTACTGTTTTAGCCAAAAGCGACACAAGATAATATTATAGATTAACGCACAGTCATAGTGACTGGACCTTGTTTAGAAATGACCGTCATTTTACATAGAGACATTTTGGACGCACATGGTCCGCATGGGCCATTTTTTTCATGACGAAATACTTCTATAGATACTCCTATAAACACCAATCTGTATGGTGGCGTAACGGAGTCCATTACTGGTACCCAAAGCCATTAAAGAAGAAGAAGAAGATACTCCTCTAAGTCCTATACCATGCAATAAATATTTACAGTTAGGCAGTTGAAGTTTGACTGTCGAACGTAATCATATTAATTTTTCATCTATATTCGAGTTTTTAGATCAAAATAAAAGAATGGTTTCTATAATTACTCGAAACCTTGCAGACAGTTGTCTCAGAGGCAACTTCAAAATTCGGCAGATATCTCGATTCAATAACAAGATATTTCTTAAAACAAATTCTAATTTTTCATGCCTAGGTAAGTTTTTTTTTCTATGAACAATTGCATTAATTGGAGAAAAAAATTCTTTAATAACTTATTTATTTAAGGATTAGAAATACAATCAAATGCTTCAGAGTACTGTAAGAGGCACAATACAGAAGATGATTTGTCAAAAAATTTTAAGAAAATAAATCAAGAAATGATTATTGAAATTGATAATGATATAGATAGCCAGATGAAGCTTGTAAGTATTGATTTTATGTATTAAATAATATTTAATTATTTTGCAAGATTAAAGTATTATTATTTTTAATAGTTAAAGTAATGCTTAAAAAACTAATTGCAACTTTGTATATTGCGTAGCAAATTATTTTTATCTCATTTGTGATTAACACCTTTCTCTTTTTTTTTAGAAACCTTTGGAAATGTTGATATTTTGGCCATTTATTATTAATCACATTAATAAAATGGTAATGAGGTTGTTGCCAAAAAACTATGAATCTAAGGACATATCGCTTAGTTTGATTCATATTCTTTATAGTGATAAACCAGAATTTTCTGAAAATCCACTTGTTACAAAATTACGCAATTATCTTGAAGAAAATTGTATAGATACAGAACACTTTAGAGAAATTTTAGTTGCTATACATGGAAATTTTTATTCATTAGCCAAACATGAGGTACCAGATGTATCGATTAATGAAAAAGAATATTATAGATATTTGCTGGCCGAAGTAGGATGTTCTCCTTCTCCATCTTTGAATTATAATAAAAGATTTAATTATAGAATTAAATGTATTAATACTGTATTAAAATTTAATCTTAATCAACTTGAGTAAATGAAGATTTATAACAAAAATAAAATTTGAGTATTTGTTAATTAAATTTTGAATTGATTTTATTTTTTCATAAATGTTTCTTATTGATAATATGCAAATCTATTTTTAAAAAAGGTTTATAGGTATTCTTAAGTCACATGAAGCTAATTTGATAGATCTGTTACAAGTATTTTTAACATATTTTGTTTAACTACATAAAATAAAACTTTTTATTAAGCTACTTAATACTTTTACTTCTAATCAGTGCATAATTTATGAGATATTAATTAAAAAAATTTTTCATTTTTGTTACAAATTCCCTGTGCATTAATCCTATTTTTATTTTCAAATTTGTTAAAGAACTGTCCTACCGGTAATTTAATTTTATAAATAAATACATTTATTAAGGAATGGGTCATTATCATATCTTGTTTGCCAAGCTATATGCAGCTATCAGACTAGACGCATTAGTTGCAGTTGATCGACTTATTTAACATAATTTAAAACCAATAATTATTGCATGAAGCTTCAAAAGTTACAACTGGTTTTATCAATCATGCTATTTCTTGTGCTTCAATAGTAAATTCCCATCTCGCGCAATTTTTAATTTAATATGTTGATTGGTGATAATTTATATTTTTATTTACAATTCAAAAATAATATAGAATTTATTTTTTGGTAGAATAATATTGATTAATAAATCATGCAATAAATGAAAAATTTAGATAAAAAAGGAATTAAGAGAAAAGTGCATTGATTTAAGGATTTTAAAATAAACTGTAAAAGAAATCAATGAAATTTGACATAATGATTTTACTGATTTTAAAAACATAAAAACGCCTTTTTTTTAATTAAGTCAATAAAGTATTACAGTGTTCTAATGCAATAAATATTAATCAACGTGGCGTCGTTAAAAATACAAATTAAAGTTTAATTACAAAAATCACATGCAAGTAAGTACAAATTGATTACAAAAACGATTTCTTTTGATTGTTTCGACCTTAACGATATTTCTAGTCAAATTTAAAATTTAAAATATAATACGTGTTCAAAAATTACAAAAATATTATTTGTCTTAATTTTCGTCAAATAGAGTAATTAAATGAAAAGCAATTGATTTTTTTCATTTTACGTTAAATAAAAGAAGAAAAAAAAATAGAAAAAAGTATAAATAGTTCTATCTCAAATTACAATATCTTATTGAGTCAGTAAATAGCAAGATCTAATAAATAATCAATCCTCATAGTTACAAATGAGCTGCTTTAACGATGGTATTTGGCTGATGATACATTATAATCTTGTATCCTGAATATCTAGATCTACTGCATGAACTTCAACAACAGCTTCAGATAATTCAATATTTTCCCTTAAAAATTCAATATTTTATTAATTTAATGAATAACAAGCTTTGTTAATTAAATAATTATTATGTGTATATATTTACGAGGGATTCTCTTGGCCGACGATATATACTTCAGGTTTGTGATATTGTAAGATCACTTTTTTTGACACCGTAACATTTTGCTCAACCGGTTTATTATCATCGTCATCACCAGCTAGTGCTGCTGCTGCATTGGTAGCATCCCTTAAAATATATATAGAAAAAAATTATTATTGAGTTAACAAAAATTGCTTTGACTATAAAAGTTATCATTATATATATGATTATCACCTGAGATTTTGTTGACTAGCAACAGTAGCAACACTTGATCCAAGATTCGACATATCTGTTTCTCTCTCACTTTGACCATCTCTATTTTTTCGCCAACGATTTTTCTCTGGACTTATAGCGTTTCTGGGATACTTTGCCAAATAAGATATCCAATTAAAGAAATAAGTAAATCCGATGAACACAAACTGATGATATTCTGCTTGAAAGCCAAACACGGATGACATAAACATTGCCTCTGGTATCAACAAGGTGGTGTGTACCAACATTCCTATTATGAAGACGCGAACGCTTACGTTTACAACTGTGACTTTGTGTAATATAAAATATTCTGGCACCAAGGCAATCATATTCAAGCAACTACAGCTAGCCGTTAGGAAATGTTGTTGTCCAAAATAGAAAGAAAGTATAGCAGCTATCACGAGAGAAAAACCAAGAAAATGAGGCATGACCATCCAGCTATATATTTATAATATAAAATGCAAAATATAAAGTTTTGTTAAAATTTGAATAAAATATAATATAAATTGAAAGATTTGTATATCTATAATATATATACGTATGTTTACTAATATTCGCACTTTACCTGAAGCTAGTATCGTCATAATCGTGTTCGTTCGAAATTGAAGCTGCAACGCCAATCGCAATGATGATGATCATAATCAAAGACGTTGTCGACGATATCAACGTTAGTAATTTCATGTTATAATCGGGTTTTTCCAAAAAACAATATAGAATCTCCATAGTACAAATCAATCCGTACATTAACAACGTTTTCAAGCTGATCTCTGAAATTGAATTAAATATTGTTTCGTTTATAGATACAAACGATCAATTTAAACATAATAACGATAACGCTAACTGATTTATATTCAAAGTATATTCAAACAAAATTATCGTAATACTTATTAGGCAATATCTATATACTTGTAAATTTGTATAAATTTTAGTTTTAGATATTAATGAATTAATTATTTGATTGGAATTTGATTGAAAAATTTTTGAAATAATGATTGCATTTAGTAATAAATAAATAAAAAAAGTATAGTTGGAATAAATACCAATTATAATAGCTAATATTATTCGACCAAATTAAACAAAAAAAAAAAAAAAATATTTTTGAAATTCAACTTTAAACATGAATGTTATTATAAATAAGAAAAACTTACGATGACCATAACTCGTCGAGCTTCGACATTTACATCTCAATGCGATGTTGTAAAAGATCGCAAATAAGCTAATGATGCGAGTCAAGTTTAACAGAGTAGCACAAGTTACATTGAACTCAAAATCTACACGATCGTCGCTGTACTTCATAAGATCCAAACTTGACATCTTGACTCTTAAATGCTTTTAGTGATGAGTATAAATATAACACAAACCGTATTCGATAAAAATTGTATATACCACGTACGATATCGTAGTCGAGGATATAAATCGGTATTATCGGTACTTTACAGCTATCAACCGAAGGGACCAAGAGCAATGCTCAAACTGAGCTATATAGACACCTCTAATCTCTCTCCTTCCCCCCTTCATTTGCGTACTTTGATTTTCCGGGAGATTTTCTATAGATAACCGAAAATTAAAGTACGTTATATACTTACACCCGCGTAATATTTAAATATGAGGATTATTATTGATATGAATTATACTCGTGAAATAGAAGTTCGACGGTTGCTCAATTGTTAGAATTAAGGCTTTGCAACTTGAAAATCATGAGTTCGATTCCCGGTCTATTTCAATTTGAGCTCCCGAGCTTTAAAGCCGAAATATACATATTAATGTGTGAAAAAGGATAGAAATAACTATTATTACATCAGTATAGTGATTGTGCATAGTTTATGTGATACTGATTAAAAAAAAAAAAATCTTCAATTTTTGGTACAATTTTTGTACCAAAAATTAAAGATTTTTTTTTTAATCAGTATCACATAAATTATGCACAATTACTATAGATAACCGAAGATTGAAGTACATTATACTTACATCCGCGTAATATTTAAATATGATCTGCAACGTATTAGATTTTGTAATGAACGTAAATCTAGAATTAACTATGCATAAAGTTATTTGAATAGTTGTGGAAAAGTAATATTTTTTTTACATAGCACTGAAAAAAAAATTTGGGAATGGTGATGAAAAAATGTTAGTATAAAAATATTACAATAATGTTTTTGTTCTTTAAGCTCAATAAAAACCTCAATTTATTATAATAAAGTGGATAAAAATTTTTACAAATGATTTTTTCAATACATTTTTATTATGATTTAAATTGTATTAGAAAATACAAATAAATTATGTTCAATATTTTTGTCTACTGTATTTTTGTCATAAATTTAAAATAATTGGTTACTAGAATTTAAAAAATTTCTTTAAAAGAATTAAAATTTTTCTTATAGTTGTGATTATGAAAGGTTGATATAATTCTTATAAAATATTCTTCGCAGAAGAAATTTATTTTGACATTATTTTTTAACAAATTAAACATATACAATATTCATACACTCTTATTTCACCTTCTTTTTTATTTTTCACTCTATTAAGCGCATTTAAATATATTACATTGAAATTTTAAATTTAATTCAAATCAATTTGCTTTGTACAATAAGCCTAAGAAATGATTGCTTACCAATTTTGTATTACAAACAAATATGAAACAACAAAACTCATAAAATGTTTCATCTTTAAATTTGTCAAAATTTTCTGCGCTTTTTAAAATAAAACCTACAAATACTGTCTTGTATGTGTACAATAGTCTACAGATTCAACTTGTTACTTCATAGTTGATAATAATTTAAAAACTTTAATTTCATTATTTATTGTGATTATGATGAACATAGTACATTTATTTTACAGATTTACACTGCAATGAATTTATTCGTCTATTTAATATTTATGTACAATAAAGATATTTGCACGGTTTTGTGAGACTTTTTTTAAACTTATTACTTATTATATGTTTTTTTATACATTTAATCTCGGCTTACCTACAAGTTTTTATAAGTACAAAATTGAATATATACAATATTGTTTTCTATAGAATGTTACGATCGTTAATGAAACATTGGTTTTTTAACTAAGTTTGTATTAATCATATTATTTCATTAAAGTATGAACAATTTATTCTTAGAATCGTTTTATGTAAATTTTGATATTAATTAAATGATTTATTATAATTAGTTTATTATAATTAACTTAAATTTAACGAATTTTAGCAGAAATTAAAATAAGTATAAGAATAAGACTTAACAATACTAAAGTCCATTAAAAAAAATTCTTTCTTACTAAAATAAACTAAAGAAAAAATAAAAGTCCATTTTATTATACAAAGAGAATTATGAAACTATCAGTCTCTTTCATTTCACTATCTTACACAAACTGCAAGATAATGGTCGTTTCGATCATTACGCTTTAATAAGATAATGATTTGACTTCACTGTAACTAAGGTATTCATTAAGATTAAAATAAACGCTTATGTATTTTTATAACTACATTGTTTACAAATTATAGAAATAATCAACTAAATAAATAACCTTGAATTTACAGGACATTGACTTTACTCAAATATCTACATATCTATAAAAATGCAAGTCCATGAAAATTTAAATAGAAAGTAAACTATTACCAAAAAAGGAAAATATTTTCATAAATTAGCAAAAAGTAATGATTTTAATGTAAAATTAATAAATAATTCAAACAAAAATCTATTATACATTTCATTTGCTGTAACAATCGCGATTAATAGCTTTTTTAAGCAGTCTCGGAATGTTTGAAATTTTATTTTTTACAATTTATGGTAACAATACATTTTGTTTGCTCGTTGCTCAAAATAAAATTTAAAAAACAATAATGCAATATCATCTTTTAATCAATATAGAACAGAACATTTGAAATAATTTATCTATAGTCTTACGTAAGTTACTTCGGCTGGGAGTCGGTTGTATTTTGTTGCTGTGTTTGTTGTTGTTGTTGTTGTTGTTGTTGTTGTTGTAGATGCTGCTGCTGTTGCTGCGTCACCTGTTGCTGTTGTTGAACGTGAGCTTGAGGATGTACTAGAGTCTGCAGACGAACTTGATTTGCTGGTCCCGGACTTGCCCGCGCAGTTGCAACGACTGGTTTTCCCGCCACAGGTGTGCCTTGTCTGAGTTGCGCTGAACTCGCCGCCACAACTTGAATAGTCTGCTTGAGGTTTGATGATACGGGAATCATTCGAGTCTGAATAGGAGATTTAGCTAATACAACTTGCCCAGATTGAGCTGCTGCTTGTCCAGCCGACACCTATTAACAAAATTCATTTCACTTAATATGTTATTTTTTTTAATCAATAACTCTTATGACATTTGTCTTATATTTTAATTCTTAAGATATTAATGTTAATTGCTTTTAAAACTGAACTTACGTGAGCAAACTGTTGTATGCCAGAGGTACCTGGTTGTACAGGCTTCATAACTTGAAGCTGCTGCACTGTCATCGTACCAGGTATTCCACTTTTTTGTTGAACAATCATCGTGGGCAAGCCTCCTTTACCAGCCACCTGAGCTAATTGAGCGACTTTTTGTCCAGGTGACAGCTTACTGCGTTGCGCCAACAGTTGCGGGTGATGTAGCGCCAACTGCCGAAGTTGTTGAGGCGTAGCAGATCGTATGCTTGTGACGTTACCTGCTGCTGTTTTGACCAAAGTAGCTACAGGAGTAGCCGAGCCACCAGCTGTCTGCACCTGTAAACCTGCTTGGGTAGCGTATACCTGAGCCGCGCTCAATCCAGCCTGAGTGGGTACTTGAACTTGTGAGATTGTTTTTCCTTGCTGTTGCTGCTGCTGTTGGCGCTTAAGAAGCACCGCCATTTCCGCTTCAGAAACCTGTAAGTCGGTTTCAATGTATAACAATTGATCTTCAATTGGTGCTTTTAGCCTTCTATTAAAGAAAGTTACCAAGTTAAATTGTAGGAAAAGTTAGTAGGTTAGTCACAAGAATAGACATGTATACGATTAAAGAATGACAGTTACCTGACGAGTAGCAACAGCTTGTTTGCCCGAAGCTGCAGCAGCAGCTTGTTGCTGAGCTATCGCCACACCCGCAGTACCAGCAGCCTGTTTTAGCAGAGCAGCGTTGCGCTGCTGAACAGCGGCAGCCGAAACCCCAACTGCCAATTTCTGTCCACTAGCTTGTGCTTGAGCTTGCGCAGCTTGCATAGCCTTAAGCTGCTGTATCTGCTGCTGACGCTGAATCTGTTGTTGACGCAGCATTTGTTGCTGAGCCGGTGTGAGATTCTTAGCGTTAGCAGCGGCTACAGTATAGCCTACAATGTTCTTCTGCGCAATTACAGCACCAGGATTTTGTGCGGTTGCCACGAGATTCGCTGCAGCGAGACGCTGGCCTGCGTGAAGATTAGTTGCTACGATAGTTGGCCCGCTGCGCACGTCTTGGACTCCAAGCGCAGCAGCCGCCACTGCTGCAGCACTGCTTACACCCGCAGTGCGAGCTTTTACTGTACCCGCAGTAACAATTCCAGGCGAGCTTCCAGCAGCTGCTGCCACGTTAGCTGTGGCCTTCATTGTAGCTATACCGCTGGTTGAGGATGCAACGCTCGTAGCTACTTGCTGTTGCCCGAGCTGCACTTGAGCACTTGTTGTTGCGATCTGTTGTTGTTGAGCTTGCTGGGCGATTATTTGTTGCTGCTGTTGCTGCTGAGCGCTGCTTTGCTGCTGTTCAGCTGCCAATGCCTGAAATAAGTGGGATGATGCATTATTGGTATCAAGCTCTGTGCTAACTTACTGTCAGAAAATTAATTGTCTACTGGATGTTCTTATGAAGGAATTCAAGAAGAAACAGTGACGTGTAATTAGACGTGAATAAAAAAAGGAGCCATTAATGACGAAAATCCTATCACTAACATTCTCGACATATATATTGTTATACATTTAACACTTATAAATGTTACACTATGTACATACAATTGTGTATTTAATTTTTGTAGCTGACCCTACGCGACCGAAATTAAATTTAATGTAGATAAAAGGTCGAAGAAGAGGTAGAGGACTATCTTGTCAGTGTTGGTGATAGGGTCCTTTAGTTTTATTATCTTATTTATTTGGTTGTCTAAAATAAAAATGCAATTAAACGTTATGATTTTAACTTTAATTTATCTCTATATAACATGTTAAAATATTTAAGAGCTGAGTATGAAAAACATTAATTTAATCATTTTTTTTATTCTTTACAATTATTTTTATTATTTCAAAAATGAAAAAATTATTAAAATAATAAAGCAAATTTTTCAAACTAAAAACGATCAACTATTAAATCTAATCTCGTTTAACTCAGCCTACCAAAAGCCAAATAAATAAAAAAAGTGAACATAAACTCTACAGACTTTTGTACAACTTTTATAATATTACTTTATTTTATATTTTTGATAAAAATTAAAAATTTATAACTCACCGATGCAGCCATTGCATTCTTCAATCTTTCCTTCTCCCTCAACAATTTAAGCTTCTCAGTCTTTTGCGTGATAACTTGCAGAGGATTGAGCGGGTTCTCATAATCAATACCACTATCAGCGAGAACAGCTGCATGTTTTGGATTCTTCATTGTTTGATTAACCGCAAGTGGTTTATTCGTTGGCGAACGCTTGATTGAAATAGCTTTTATCGCGTCAAAGCGCTGAGAGCTTACATTGGTAAAGAAGCTGTTTTTATCTTGAATGTAAAGCTGCGACGTTCTCATTGGTCGATTGGCTTTGCTTTGTTGCTGCAATAAATAATAAAAATTTTAAAATAAGAAACATCTACTAGATGCAGTAATTATAAAACAAAAAATAGCTGGCTTACCTCAGCCACCTGAGGCGCCTTGTAAACATTGCTCTTCTGTTTCTTCTGTTTCTTGGGGGTAGTATCGGGGTAGAGCAGTTTGCCTTCTTCGCGTGGCACGATTACCGCCTCGTACCTCGCTCGACATTGTTTCGGCGAGCGGTAGATGCGCGACACGTTGTTCACGATATCGGCCACGAGATCCCAGTTGGGCGTGTGTCCTGGCGAAGGAGTTAGCAGATTCAGGTGTAAGCCTTGGTAGATCTGAATCGCCTGGAGTAGCGCCCAGTCCTCGTGGATCATCCATTCCAGGGCAGGCTCTTGCTCTCCGCCAGACTTTATCAGTGACGAAGGCTTGACACCGCTTGATCCACTACCCATAGCTGACATTGGTGGTCGCATCATACCCCGGTACTTGTGCATCTTCAGGTCCCTGCGCATTTTGCTCATTGCTGGAGATGGACGTTCGAATAGCGATCTTGGAGCGTAGACGGTCTCCTCTTTGTGCCGTATTTTTGTTGGACGACGACCTGTTCAATTTGGAATGTTATAAGTTTTTTAAGTTTAATAAGCAAAATTTAAAAAATAAAAATTTATCTTACTGTCTCTTTCTAATCCAGCTTCGCTTCGGCTTCTCTTTAGATCTTTCTTCACGTAAACCGGTGGCAATTGAGCTTCCGTCATTGGTGTATTATCGTAAAGGAAACCCAGAGAGTAATCGATGTATACGTCGTTGTCAGAAGTTGGTGGAGTTGGCGGGCACCACATCTAATTATAGAATAATAAAAGAATGAATGTTTTATTATAATATATATTTAGAAAAAAAATTTTTGCGTTAATAGAAAATAAATTGAATTTTTTTTCATTTTTAATTCTTTGGACTCTATTTAAAAATATACTTGAAATTAAAGAAAGTAAAAAAACCAATTTGATAAACAATCCTATAAAATTTCAATACTAACCGGCATTTGCTCCATGGTATTATGTGATAACCAAATCTGTAAGTTGTAACATATAATCAATTATAAATTTTGTTTCTCCTTTTCTTGATGTTTTTCTTATTTTTACAAGAATATGGAATAGTTCTCAGTTGTTGATGTTTTACTATCCCATTATGTCAACTTCTTTCACCATTATATACTGTGTAGAATTGGAATTGATTGTTTGAAGCATATTTAATTAAACTTTTAAATTTTGGTCTCAAGGTAAAAAAAAAAATAATTTTTTTAAAAATGCAAAACAAAAACAAAAATATTGAAAATTTAGAATAAATTAATAAAATATTTAATGTATAGTACATAAATGTACATCAATAGATTGAAGCTATTATGACTTTTTAAATTTGAAGTTTATCTATAACAGTACTTAATCTTTGTTTTTTCTTTTTGAAATTGATTTGAGACACTTTACTTGTAAAAGTGTATGTAAATAACAAGTTTTGATTTTTTTTTAGTAGTCTTGAAAAAAATGTTTGAATTTTAAATCAAACTAATCTTGATTATAATAGTCTATTGGGATATTGGGAAAATATCTAGTTCGTTCAAAGACTCATTCCATTCTGATCTCAGTATATAGTATTAATAAATAAAAATTTTAAAAAAAGAAAAAAGAAAAAAAAAAATAGAAAAAAAAGAAAGAGTACTTAAAATAATCCTCAAGAACGCTCATAAATGTGCCTGCTTATATCTTGGTTGTATCCAAGTTTGGAATGGCAAAGGCAGTGTTTTGGTGCCATTTTTAAATTTGAAAATTTTGTTTATTAATCTTCGACTTTCATCTTTAAATTAATAAGAAAGTTAAATCTTTGATAAAAAAAATAATTGGTAGTCTTGAAAAAACAAATAATCGTGCGGTTATGACAGCCTTGCCACACCAAACTAATAAATGCATTGTAAAAACGTGCAAGAAAGTCAAAATATAAACAAGCACACTGAGCAAAAAATTTTGACACCAAAACGGAACTGAACCTTTGATCGAACAGACTTGGAGACGTTACCAAGAAATAAGAAAACATGTGTTATATATATTTTTATCGTTCATAGTAAGGAATATTTTGTTTATTTCCTTTTCTTTAAGGACTCATTCGATCATACAAAATACAGGCACGCAACTTAATAACTATATTTATAACCGCTCTCACATTTTATCATTAACTTAAATTACAGTAGGAGACATCACTCGTCGCAGATTCGAATTTGGAAGTTTGATAAATTAGGTCATTGTACATAGCAATACGCGATGACGTGTATGATTCAATGCTCGTTTTGCAATTACAATTTATTTACGCATAATATGTGTATGCGTAAAAGTTTTTCGTTAAAGAACATCGCATATGCAGTCATTTTTATATCAAGCTTTGAAATGATATTGCTATTCGACTTTAATTATATATGATATACGACTTACATCATTATCACTTACTTTATTTGTTTTTTTATACTGCGCGAAAATGTATTACTGAATAATTACATTAAATTTGTTTTCATATAGACTTTTATTTTATAATTTTTATAAACTACTAACTTTTGTATCTAATATAATACAAACATAAGTCGAATTTTATTGTTGCCGTTTATCACGAGTTATTTAAATTATAAAATAACGAATCAAACTCATTTACAAGAGTCTTAAAACTTTTGCGCGTATATAAATTAAAAAGCTAGAGAGATAGAGAAAAAAAAATATAACTTTATAAACTCAACGACGCTTAAGATACACTGGACATTTTCTTATCAAATTTCGTTTTTAGTTTTTTTTTTCATTAATCTTCTTTCTCATTACGCACACTTTCACAACAACACAACTCGTATGTACGTAAATTTTACGAGCTAACGGATTCATATTCATTATTATGTACATAAAACAAGGCTACTTGTCGTCTCTCTATCGTCTTTTAATTATTCAAAATAAAACGAGAGAACAAAGTAGCCTCAAGTTTAATCGACCCTCCAGAGTGCTGGCACGAAAAGTATACAACTCTATACGTCTAAATACAAACTTCTCTTTATGACACGTTTTGTCATTTAATCTTGTTTGTTTGTTTGTTTTATTTGTTTTTTTCATTTATTATGTATAATAGTTAATTAATATAATTAATATATGTATTAATCGTCGGCGCAGAATTAAAAGAGAGAGAGGCAGAGGAGAGCTCGGACGCTGAGCAGCTACACACCACCTGTCCTCGTCAGTCGTCGCGCGTTAATAAAGTTCAGTCGTTTGGCAAGTCTCAAGACGTGGTATTGTCGCTTGACTTGTCAAGCTGGCCTGTGGCCGAGACACGAGGAGTATTAGAAGCCGGATGAAAGCGAGTTGATCTTTTATGTGGTATTACGTTATCTTCGTCGTCATCCAAATCGGCAGTTTGTAATTCTTTGCCTGTTGGCGAACCAGCCGGTTTTGAATCGAACCACTTTTGCAATGTGCTTTGTCGCGTTCGCTTTGGTCGTTTATTAGCGCGCGGTATCACTTCCAATGTGACGCTGCTTGCTTCAAGCTCTGGTTCATCAGTGGTATTAGACGTGTTAGTTTCACCACTTATGTCTTCTGAACGTGTAGCAGTAGTCTTGTTGGATGATTGTAAGGAGCTTCTACTCAATCTTGATGACCTTGAGCTGTTTACAGGTGTATTCTCGGTATTATGAGACCTAGTCTTTTGTGGTGTAGTAGGACTATGGCTTGATGCTTTGGTGTTTCCACCTTTTGTATCAAGGCTGAGTATAGCTACGACCTTAGCAGTGCGCTGTGGTTTCTCGTGCACTAGAGGCTGCAAAGGAGGTGATCCTGATGCTTCGGATTCTGAATTGAGAGAATTGACGTGCGCTTCTGGGGTTTTTGGCTGCGACGTCTCTGAATTCGATAGCAATTGTGGCTGTTGCTGACCTACTTGTGGTGGCAGCTGAGGTTGCGTTTTTTTATCTGATTGAGATTGAGACTGTAATTTTTTCTCAGGTTGAGATTGAAGTTGTGACTTTATTTCTGAAGAATGGGGTTGTGATTTTTTATCTGGTTGAGATTGAAGTTGTGACTTTATTTCTAAAGAATGGGGTTGTGATTTTTTATCTGGTTGAGATTGTGGTTGTAATTTTTTTTCTTGTTGAGACTGGGGTAGAACTTTTTTCTCCGATTGAGATTGTGGCTGCAATTTTTTCTCTGTATGAGATTGAGGCTGCAATTTTTTCTCTGGTTGAGATTGAACTTGTGATTTTTTCTCTATTTGAGACTGGGCTTGGGATTTTTTCTCCGATTGAGATTGTGGCTGTGATTTTTTCTCTAGTTGAGACTGAGGTAATTTTTTCTCTGTTTGAGATTGAGGCTGTGATTTTTTCTCTGTTTGAGGTTGAGGATGTGATTTTTTCTCTGGTTGAGACTGGGGTTGTAACTTTTTCTCTGTCTGAGATTGAGACTGTGATTTTTTCTCTGATTGAGATTGTGGTAGTAATTTTTTCTCTGTTTGAGGTTGAGGATGTGATTTTTTCTCTGGTTGAGATTGGGGTTGTAATTTTTTCTCTGTTTGAGTTTGGGTTTGGGTTTGCGCTTTTTTTTCCGGCTGAGATTGAGGTTGTAATTTTTTCTCTGGTTGAGATTGGGATTGAATCGGCTTTTCTAGTTGAGATTGAGGATGTACCTGCTTTTCTGTTTGAAGTTGTATTTGTTTCTCTGGTTGAATTAACTTTTCTGGTTGTGATTTTACCTGCCGTTGTAAAGGAGGCTGAGGTTGCCGAGGTGATTGAGACTGAGGTTGAAGCAATTGATTTTGAGGTTGTGATGGTGGTTGCCGCTGATGTTCCGTTGTTTGACTGGGCAACGCAGGTAACGCCAAAGGTAGTGGTTGTGATCGACGGTTCGGTTGTCGAAATCGCGGTACGGGCGGCAACGCTTTTGGCGCCGGCAAGTAAATATCCAGATTAGGCTTCGATATCCGCGAGATCTGTTCATTAGTGGGCATTGGAGTGTCAGGTCTGCGTTTTGTAATCACTCGATTAATCGTAAGACTCTCTCCAGCCATAGAATCTCGTAAAAAGCTTCCTCTGCCCAGTGGAAGTGCAATTTCTTTTTTTTCCATAGCCATGCGCTCTGACATTTTGATGTAGGTTGTCGAGCGAGCCCGGCGTACACCACTTGGAGGAGGTGTGGTAGGTACGACAAATCCATTGTCGATGGAAGAGCGTGAACCACGAGTATTCAACTTATTATTAAAAAGTCCAGATGTTGACGTACTACTACGACTGTCGTTATCAGAGCTGCTATCAAAGCTGTTGTTACTGTTGGATTGGTGACCGGTTAATGATCTAGTCACAGGACGAACTGCGTAGCAAGCAGGCATGGGTGTGTCAGGACGCCGACGCAGCCCTGCAACTACTCCAGGAGCAGCTACGGGTCTAGCTGCTACTGCTGCTGCTAGGCTTTGTTGAAAGCGCTTATTCAATGGATTTGGAACTTGCTGTTGGTTAGGTCGCGGCATTCTTGCAGAGTCTAAACCGATACTATCACTTAGATCAATGCTTTTCTCGTGCTTTTTCTCCGTCACAGAGATAACATCGGTCTTATCAGAAATGGTAATTACTTGTTCATTTGGCTTTGTAATACTTGGACTTGCTTTTGATTCTGCATTAGATTGTGATGTGCTATCAGAATCGGATAAATTTTCCGCATTGGAATGAATTCGCGATCGTCTCGTGGTTACTCCCGAAATATTTATAGCCTCTGATTTATTAATTTTTGCTATGATTTTTGATTCTTCACTGGCAACAATATCTGTAGTCAAAGACTTTGCGTCTGTTGTAGAAGAATCTTTTTTAGTTGGCACATCATTCACAATGTCACTTTTTTTTAGAGGAGATTGAACCACTGTTTCTTTTATTTGTTTTTCTGGAACAGTCGTTTTAGTTAATTCCGGTTTTATAATCTCTGATTTAGATTCGATATTTTGTTTTACGTCAGATGTTTCTTTTTCTGGACTCTTTGATTTTTTTGACGTTTCTTTCGTTTCCTCCGGACTGTTGTTGCTCAACTTTACCTTACTTTCGGAATGTGTCTCATCAGAAACTTGCATTTTCGTTTGATCTTTTGACCTAGTGATTTTAATTCTCACAGGTGGCTGATCATTACCTCCACTACTCTTACTTTCGGTCTCGATCTTAGAGACGAATATTGGCGTTTCTTCCTTCGTGATCGACGTAATTGGCTGCTCCAATATTGAATGGTCCTCTCCGGCCTTTTCTTTTGGCTTGGCATCACTAGCTAGTCGTGCTGATGATCGTGTCTTACACCTTACCTGTTGTTCATTTTGAACCTCCACATTGGCAGCCTTTGAAGTACTATCCTCGGAAGCTTCTGTAACAACTGACGGATGCGGTTCAACCTCAATACTCTCTACAAGCTTGTCGGTGGATTTAACGTCCTCCGCTTGCCTGTCTACCGCTTTGGTTATTATTTCACAAGAAGTTACCTGCTTGTTGGCTTTCGCCTCCGTAGTCTCGCTGACCGAAGATCTGTTTGAACCTACAGCTTTTGAATACCGCGTGACTGAGCCCAAAATTGGACTAGATTGACGTAGAATTGGTTCATCCTCGACCTCGCGTTCTGGTGAAAATTCCTCGATGTCCATCGCCGAAAATAAACGATCTTCGTCTGTACTGCTGTTTAGATTGTCAGATATAGACACGTGCTCGGGCTCCAAAGATTCAAAAACCGGAGCAGGAGAGACAACTGTTACCTTTTTTTTTAATTCCATAGGAATGCGTGAATAAGAGCGCGCAACCTTGGATTTTCTAAAGCTAAGAATCGGACTAGGCGAACGTTGCTCATTAAGCTGATTCGACTCGTCCTCTGTATCATTAATTATAGACTTCTTTTCATTCACCGGTGTAGCCGTATTTTTTTCCTGGACTTCATCACTAGTAGTATTATTTTTCACAAGTACAATGTTACAGTCGCTATCTACATTATTTTCGCTTCGACTATTCGTATCATTAATATCACAGATTTCAAGCTCCTCCTTACAATTAATTTTCATTGTCAGACCTACACTTTTATCCTGCGACAGTCGTGTCCCAGACAATTTATTTGATCTGGTAGAATAAGACACAGCATTAGAATCAACAACAATGGGCTGAGATGTTTGTGACTGTTTTCTTGGACGACCTGGTCTATTAGCTGTTGCAATGTTTTCTTTTCCATCGTTGCTATTCTGCACATCGTGATTGACTGTTTTTCGTATTTTATCTTCGGTTGTTGACGACGAAATTTCTGATGTATCCATTGATTCATTAAACGTTTTATCCTTATCAAAAGATTTAACATTGGATCTGGTCAAGCGTCGTGGTCTTGTCTCTAAAGTGCTACAGTTTGTATCAGCACTTGCCTCGCTCATTTCAGTTTCCTCTTCGACACTCATTTTTTCATCAGCACTTGTGTTTACAGACATAGACCTCCTTACAGACTGATCAAGCGAGTCCGACATTGCCACATCGTCACTAACCTCTGACTTATTTAGTGAAGTATTGTCCTTTGATCTTTTTATTCTATGTCTAGGCTTACTTTCTGGTAAAATTGGACTGACATCCAACGTCCACAAATTGATCTTAACATCACCTCTGGATCTGGTTCTTGGACTATTTAGGTCAAGGTGGTTTTTTTCCACTTTACGGAATAAATTGTTCTTTGTCGGCTTCTTTTCGTTCTCGCTTTCATTATCCCCATCATCATCTTGATCCATATCATCATTCTCATCCTCATCCGAAGATTCCGCTTGACTGTCTTTGGATTCGCTATCAGAGCTTGAATTGCCAATAGTTTCATCAAACGAATCACCTGAAGTAACATGTTCCGAAAAATTTTCCGAAGATGCTGTCGACGTGCTCTCCTCATCTTCATGTTCGTTTCTAATACGCCTCGACCTACGATTAGCCTGCCTTCGACTCTGACGAGCTGATAACCTACGACTCTCACGCACGCGTCGCCTACGAATATTCGCATTCTCGGACGGCTTCAAAGCCGACCTTCTACCCTTAACCCTCCGCCTAGAATTTCTAGAATTATTAACCTGATTTTGAGCATCCTCGCGCGTAAAAGTGATTGGATTCTCGTCATCATCCGTCATTCGCATCTGTCGCTCCTCTTCTTCGCGCATTGCGCGCAGTCGGCCCATCTCCCATTCCTTTTTCTGTTCTTCAAGCTCGCGCTCGGCGGCTGCAAGTTGAGCCGCCGAGAACATGCCATCAGATTCCTCGACGAAGCGCATGGCATAACGCTCAACTGGAGTAAGCTACAAAAAATGATTAATTCATCAGCATTAGTAGAAATCATTATAGGATTATATACAATATAAATTAAAATAAAATAATATAAAATATTTAAATAAAAGTAAAATATGTGTCTATATTAAAATAGTTTGCAATTAATATTATAAATTTTGGATGATTTTAACTTGTATCTCTACACAGGATACGCAGGTCATATAATTTCCACTTTTGACCTACGAGTTTTAATAGAGATACTTTAATATTTCGCTTTTTTAGTAAAAACAAACTCTGTCATCAATAAACAGCTTTGTGGTCGGAAGCGAAACTGATGAAAATAAATTTTTTTTTAATTTCGTGTAATAGATGATGCATTAATTGCTTTTATTATTCAAATTATATTTTACTTTAAAAATCTAATAGTTTACCTGTGAAACTATATTTTGAACTTCTATCTCAGCTTTACTAATTTGTGCATCATCATTGTCAGCATCATCAACAGGAATATTTTCGTCAAATTCTGCCAAATCTGCAACAGCCTCAGCTTTTGCGGTTTTAGCTGCTTGAACATCAAGATCTTCTTCGACTGCAGCAAGAGCATTTTCAAGGGCACCTATTGCCATTTTATCCTCTTGCTGAGGTGCTTCTTTCTGTAAATGCTTTTCTCTATCTTTGCTTTGATCTAAAACTTCTGCCATCCGGGCTGAAGCATCAGTCTCAGTTTGGTCAACATTGAATAGATCTTGTATGGTAGACTGCACCAATAAAAAGATTGATAAATTAATTTTTTAAAAAATTTATATACATCTTCATAAATTTATAAGAATTTATGGTACTTACACTCTTGAAGTAGGCTGTTGTAAAGTTACC
>JAPYZE010000452.1:0-58806 GCA_030522805.1 Leptomastidea abnormis
AAATTGTAGCTATTTTCAAGCACTTTAATTCCTTTTTTGAATCGTTCTTTTATCTCACTTAGAAACAAAGTTATGGGTGAAATAGTGAGAAATTAGCTAAAAAAAATAAAATATTTTCTTTTAATCTCAAATTTTGACTTGTTATTTTCTCGACATAATGTTTGCTAAAATTTTGATCTTTTAAAAAGGTTTTAAGAATTGATTAATTCTTAAACTATTATCATATCGATATAATTCATAAATCATAAATTTATAAATTTAACACATATAAAATTAAAATACACACACACCCAAGATATAATCAACAAATCAATAAACGCGTTCATTCTATCCTCATAAAATCTCACATATACATAACGATATAACCCAGTCATGCATATTTGCGTGTTAAGTATTCACAGGTAAAAAATTAAAGAATAGCTCGGGAAGGCTTGCACAAGCCAATTGAAGTATATAATATATCTCAAGTCTGGCGTGCGACGACGAGCGCATACTTTCATATACATACATACATACATATAGCCACAGGTAATTACAGCTTCGCGGCCAAGTGTATGTAAATACACTAACATACGCTCAACATGTATATACTTATATAGATATAGCCAAGCTGGAAAATATAGTACAATGAGCTTCTTCTCTCTTTCTCTCTGTCTGTTATACTCAAGCCTTTTCTTACACACGTGATTAGTATAGTAGTAGCGGATAAGGCAAAGATGCAACACGATGCACCATAATACATTCACGAGGCGCCTAACAGCTGTTTCAAGCAATGCTTATGCACTGCACTTCACACGGATGATCGGTAAAACCGAGTATGCAGTACCGCAGTGGCGGTGGCGGCAGCACACACGTGCTGATTGATAGGCCTCCTCCAGTGCAGTTCGCTTTATATTTCGGATGGAATAAGGTCGGGGGAAGGAGAGGGAGCTGCGAGTTTAAAGTAAGGCTTGCGATCTCTTTTCCCCGCCCGAGACCTTGCACTCGCGAGAGTTCTTTCACCATCACTTAGTTTGTATATACCTGTATGTGTGTGTGTGTGTGTGTGGTAGCATATATACCGCTCATCGGTGTTGCAGAGAGTATATTATAGCTGCACTGGAGTGAGTGCAAGAGAGATCTTTCCGCGCTCTCTTCTCTCTCGGCCCTCGCTATATAGCTGCTGCTGCTACTACTACTACTGCTACTGCTGTCTTCATTATGCGCCTCGCGCGCGAGCGAACGAGCGAGCAGTGCAAACAGATTATCAGCCGCATTTCCATAATTACATTCGATATATATACACCACACACACTCTCTCTCTCTCTCTCCCTCATATATAGCTTCGCACGCCATTTCTGCAATTTATACCAAAAGAGTAAGAGAGAGAAACGCCTTCGATCTTCTCTCTACCTCCTTAATTTATATATAAATGTATCTTGGCTACCTCTTTACCCGTTCATTTGACTATTTATCTGCTCGTTTTTCTTAATCTCTCATATACATCTCTCTCTCTCTCTTTTGCTCTTTTTATTTGTGTATTTAATGCTTGAGCTTTTGATAATTGAATATTACCTGTGTATGAGATGGTGTGAAAACAATCGATTTGTTGTTGTTGTTTTTTTTCTTTTAATTGGACATTAATAAGATATCTCATTTGAATATTTTTCTAATTGTTTTTAATTGCAATTAAACGATTGCTATTGTGATTGCTATTTTACTGTAGACAGTATGTATCAAGAATTGTTTTGTATTATAGATGTATACAGAATTAGTATTTAAAATACTACCTTAATCATCAATAAAAATTTTAATAAAAATGCACTAATCTTTGATCACAATTGACACATATGTATGAGTTGGCAAATACGTTCACCAATAAATGCACAAAGCTGTGACATTTGTATAACAATTCTTTTTTATCTCGACAACAACACTATATACACCAAGGTCGAGATCACAATTTCTTCTCACATACATTCCTATATATATTAAATACTTGACACTTCTGAAAATAAATATCTATCATAGAATTGACAATCACACCAATAAACAACTTATATATAGTATAAATCTATAGATATCGCGATACATCTTTCTTTTTCTCAATACGTCTACTATTCATCAAACGCTCTTTAGTAAACTCTCACGTGCACACAAAGTCGAGGCCATCTGTATATACATACATAAAAAGCCCTTCACCACCAGTAGGCAGCAAAAGCCCCATGCGGTAGCTACTTTAACCAAAAGAGACGTTAATGCGCGATAATAATCTGCCCTTTAAATCTTCTCCGGTAGTGCAGCAGCAGTAGCTCTGCCTGCACCAACGTTGCAGCCTCCTTACTCGTTCGCTCACTCTCACATGCCTCCTTCTGCACTTCTCTAACTACATATACCTATAGATATATACTCTCATCGTCCGACGTTCACCAAGAGAACTCTCCTCTCTCTTTCTCTCTCTCGTGAAACCCAATTGCTGCTTGCCGATAAGCTCACCTAATGCCCGATGCTTATACACATACAGACATACACACACTATATACACTGTGACTCTCATTCCTCTCTCACGAATTCTTCCTTTTTTGGTTTTTACATCTTTTTATCCAAATACCCCCTTCTTCTTTTACGAATTCTTCTGTTTACGTCTTATTTTGAGGTATATACCGAGTGCAGATATCAAGATTTGCTGATTTAATTGTTTGTTCATCGAATCGTGCTAAAGTGTCGGTACAATCTAGATTTCGTATTGAGAAAGAAGTAATTTGACATATTGTTCTATGTTAATAGAGTATGAGACCAATTATTATATTATATATATATATATATATATATATATATAAAATATTGATAGCATAAGGTAACACATATGTATAGATTAATTTGTACAATTCTTATAAATATCTTTTACATAAAAAAAAATCAATGTAATAGACGAATATAAAGATAATAGGCTAAAAATAACAAAAAGTGCGTAAGATATTTTAAAATTGATGACAGGAGCTTTCGTGCATATACGAACAATGTTTTCGACTCTGTCAGTATGTAATAGGTAGTAGCAACTGTAAAAGATGTATGAGAGAAAGAAAGAGAGAGAAAGAGCTTGCCCTCAATTAACTTCATAAGTGAGTAAGGAGGCGTGCGCGCATATGTCCGTATATTCTTGTCCATCAGTCCAGCACGCATCTTTCGTGCGCGTGGCCGGACAAGAAGAGAGAAAGGAGTAGGAGGGGCAGTTAATAAGTCTCATTCGGTAGTAATGTATGTATGTGTATGTGTGTGCTTAAACGCAAGCACAAGCAACCTATACCATGTGTACCAAATCACGGAAATCCCTTAGGAGTCTTTCTCTGACTTAATAAAACAAGGCTTGCACACTCGCTTTTCTGTCTATCATTGAGCATATAGTATACGAGTTGCATAATCGTACTTAATATTGTTATAGAGTATAAAGTGGTAAAAAGAGAGGGGGGGGGGATAATTCAAAATCTATATTATTTGCGAGGATCATTTATTAATTTTGATAGTAAGCAAAATAAGATAGAGAAGAGTATCAGCAGATTTTGAAACAATGATCATGTGACTAATCACATGTGGATCACGTGCAAAACGAGCTGGTAGTGTACATTAACCCGCTAAGAGTGTGCAAAGATTATATATCATACCTATAATCACATTAGTTACTGCTGGAAAATAAAAAAAAAATTTTTTTTTTTAAAACAACAATTCTGCTAAAATATAAGGAAAGCTAACTTTTGATAAGTTTATTGATGCAGCTGTTCTATTATCATATACTATCATGGGGACAACAAACATGTAGAATCGATATTAAATTATGTATTTGTAAATGTCAAGGGCGCAATTTTTTTTAATCTCGGTGTATATATCGTCGGCTCCTGATAAAATTTAAATTTGAATAATACTATATTGAAAAACACATAATGAACAATCATTAATTTGAATTTTAATCTATATAACATATGTGATAGTCTGTCATTTTTTTTTTCTTTGACATGTATGCATAGTCAAATGAGTTAACTTTCAGTAAAAGTGAAAAAAAAAAAATTAAAATTCTTTTTTTTTTCATTGCCATTAAATGTAACACTTTTAATGGCAATTACATCTTTTATAACATACACTGTAGAATAATAAATAATCATTATGCAAACAATTTAAAAATCCATAAAAATCTAAAAAAAATTATCTTGTTGTTTTTTAAGAATGAAAGAGTCTCGTGCTGATATAATAGTGAAAAAACAAAAAGAAAATAATAATAACTCCAAACGTATAAATTAACGTATCACTTATGAATATTACGTAATAAGTAATCGTAAGTAGTCATATATTTAAGAAAATTGATGTAAATGAGGAAAAAGAGCTACACTTACATACATAATAGTAAATGAAGAAAAAGAGAGAGAGAGAAAGATTGTCTAGTAACCTCAAATACGGCAATTCTAAATTTAGACAACGGGATACATAAGAGAGTATAAGTATATAAGAAGAATAAGTAGAAAGAGAAAGGGAAATGTCACGTCGAGGACAGAAGTCGAGCTTTTAATATATATAACTATATGTATAACTATATATAGTCGTGTATGGTAGAGTCCGACAAAAGAGAAGAGCAGGCGTACCACACGTACATATATACGAGACAATAGAGTAATTGTCCCGAAGCGAGAGATGTCTACGATTATAAGAGAGTCGAGAGAATTAGGTGTGTGTATGTGTGCGGCTGAGCTTATATTCGCGCGCGCCCGTGCTCTCCTACGCAAGTTCCAAGAGAGAGAAAGAAAGAGACAAGTCAATGATGCTCTCTTTCTCTTTTTCGTCCTTTCCCCTTCTTCACCTCCTCATCTCTCAGAGATATACGACCAGTTCATTCATCATCCCGCGGAGTTGCTGCTTGCTCATTAATATAGCAAAGACCAGAAAGCAAGCGAGACTAACAGAAGCTATAGAACCTGAATTCACGTATGGATCTTCTTGTCGTTTATACATATACCATATACCAATTGACAGATTCACGAGGAAGTAGATTATTTCTAGAGCAGGTATACATATAATCAAGGGAATTGATCGAATTTGATCCAAGACTTGTTGATGCAGAGACCAACATGTCAACTCGTTTATCGTCTTCCATGCATTCACGGCTCTCTTCTCATATATCGTTAAAGCTTTTGGTACACGCCAAGCTTTTTTTTCTTAAATATTTGAAACCTGCAAGTGAAAGATGCTGCTACTTGGCGTATGTGTATACATATAAGCAAATATAAGAGTGAAAAGATGCAGCAGCAGCAGAGAGAGAGAGAGAGTTTCTTTTGGTTTGAGCCACGCGACAAATAAACGTTAAACGAAAGGAAGATCCAAACTAAAAGAAAAAAATCCGATGTAGGATATAGAAGGCAATGTGCCACGAACAACAGTATGTACAAATAATGTGGCATAGTCTCGGAAAAATACATGGGCGCGTACGGAACCACTTCTGTAAGCTGTTGCTGCTGATGCTGGCCCCGGCGCTCCCAGCCTCCGTCTCACTCCTTCCTTTTTCTCCTTCTTTTTTTTTCTTTCTCTCTCTCAGTTTCTCGCCCGCAGGTGTAGGCACATACATATATACACACACACACACACACAAGAAAATCAAGTATAGTGCGTAGGCTCGTTTACTTAGCCAACGCCATACCTGAGTTATTTATCTGTCTCTCTGTCTCTTGAGCGTAGAGAGCAAGCAAGTGAGTATATAGCATTTGCTTATATATATACCTACTCTCTCGCTCACTCAACGGCAGCGAGAATACCTATATGCCCAGTCACATATTGCCACTCACACGTGAACATATACATATACAGTCACATATAGTAGACATACACACAGTCGTATACGGATGTGCGTATGGTCGCGCGAGTGTATATATAAAGGTGTATAAAAGCGCTCCTAGAGAAGTGCGCGTGGGCCCCGAGAGAGCTGTGCTGTGTGGCGTTCAAGGCCTGCTGCTGCTGTTACTGTCGTTCTTGCTGTTGCTGCTCCTGCCTGCCACTGCTGCTGTGTCAAATCGCGTATATATGTATACGTATTCTCTTGGCTGATCGCTGCTGCATATTAGCTTGGTTTCTCGGACAGATATTGCTTATATACTATTGCAATATTCTCTGCTATATAGCACTGAAGTGTCTCTACTGCAAGCAGTTTGAAATAAAGAAAGAAGAAGAAAACTTATGAAGAAAAAAACGGATGAGAAAAAAAAAGGATCCAAGAAGAGGAAAGGCGTGGATGGGTAGTGCCAGCTATATTGGAATTCAGGTCTAGCCATCATACTGACATGTGTAAACTACTGGCAATAGATCGTGAACCGATCTTTTTGGGATTCCCTTACATGTTGGAGATTTCAACGGATTTATGTTTCACTTGCTGTAGGATATATATGATTGTTATTACGAAAAGGAAAAAAACAAGCTGTACTGTACCGCAGAGAGAACGGGAAATTTATAAATCCGTAACTTATTTTTACCGACGACTGATTAATATCCTGGAGTCTGGTCGATTAGATAAAAATTTTTATGTCAATGTTAAATTTATTCTTATTACCTATACTCTCTGGCCACTCAATCCTTATTTGCGTATTTTTCCTATTTTTTTTTCTTTCTTCTGTGATTAGCTGTCTATGCTTTAATTTTATTGGATAAAAGCTAAAAAAAATAATGTTTTTGATTTAAGTAATTAATGGATTACTATGGAAAATTTTTACTAATTTTTAACTTGATTAATGATTAGATGATACAATTATTTAAAATTTTTTTTTTTCAAATTTATTCGTATTTAATAATCATAGAAATATATCATTTTTTCTATCAGAAGAAACATATTTAAAAATAAATGTAAAAAAGAAAAGAAGAAATTGGGTCTACCGTTTTCACGAGTTCTATAATTGGCTAACATCGCGTTGAAGCAATTTTCATCTCATGACGCTTATAAGGCAGAATGAGCCGAAATGGCTCTCGGTTGTAAGAGCCCTTTTGTCTCTTTGCAGCGTCGCGTCGTGACGTTCTTGCGTCCGTTTTCTTAATTATAAAATTGCAATGCCCATACCACACAGTCGACATCATAGTCGTCGTTGCTCGCCAAAAATGACACGAAGCGTATATGCGTTAACTTATATTTCTAAATTATGCATTTACACGGCATAATTTTTTTTTTTAAACACTAAACGAAAAAATAATTTAAATAAAATATTAATCTGATATGAGAAGATCATCATTGTGACGTACGCTCAGTTGACTTTAACACTGCGCTTTGTAGCTGTATTTGGCTCGAGGATATAATAGCGATTGGATTTATTACTCGGAAGGTAATAATTTACGCGGGTGTAAAACGCAGCGAGCAAATATTAATTACCTGCCATCGATTGCCAACGCATGATTTCACAAGGGAATATCGCACGTATATACGTACGCGGACGATTGCTTTGAATTATGGTTAATAAATGCATAGACTAATCCAATGGCTTTTCTTTTTTTCTTCTATTTTTCTTTTTTATTTCTATGTGCTCCTTCAGAAGCTCAAGACGGAATTAAAATTAGGTCAACTTCTCTCTTGTAATAAAATTCAGATTGAGACAATCGAATGATTATTTTTGTTCAGCTTACCTACAAGCTGTTTTGAAAAATCATCTTTCTTATACTTGTACATAGTTCACGAAGGCTTAATATTTCATATATAATACGTATTCGATATTTCTTTGACGTAGGTATATCAAACGAATAAATCATTTCAAATCTAGATGCATTTGTTAATATTCATAAAAATTTGATAATTAGAATATTAAGAAGTTAGTATCATTTGATCATTTTGGAAAATCACCAAAAGTGTCATTCCATTTTGTAAAAATAAATTTAGTGACAAATGCTAAAACTTTTTATAATACATTCAAATCAAGTGTTAAATAAAAAAAAAAAAAAAACAAAGAAATATGATCCTTTGATTATATACAATAAAAAATAAAAGACACTCTGCCATGGCAAAGTGCGTATATATAAAATATAAGCTCATGGTATATAAAATATAAAAGAGAGACGCGAATCTCATAGAGAGGTTGGATATATATATAAAAAAGCGTGCGACAGATCGTCCGATCGTATTTCACGACGCCCATAAAGTAATAGCCCATTGCATCATCGTGACGCGTCGTCACAAAACGATTCGAATCAAAGTGCACGACATGAGGCGGCACACCACACGAAAGCCACAATTTAGCAATGGGCAAATATATAGCTAACATATAGCTAACTCTCTCTCTTTCTTTCCTCCCTCACATAGCTTCTCCCTTTTCTAATTTCCATATCTCATTCTCTCTACCATCCAGTACACCCCATATTTTTCTCTCTTTACAATTAATCAATAGATTCTCAAAGAAAGAATACAACAACAAGACACAAGTCTGCATCAATTTTATCACTTTTTATATTCATATCCAATTTCTTAAACTATATCTCTTAAAACCCTTACAAAAAAAAACTCGTTATCTACATTCAATATTTTACACAGAAAAAAAAATTAGCCAGCATATCGAAAGTTTTCACGCTTGAAGAAAATTTTGCACGCACGTGATCTTGGTTAGCATCTGAAAATCCTTAGTTTTACGAGGTTCCCGGAAGTCTTTGCGAACCGTGTCACAGACAGTTTCAAGCGCCTGTATTTTCTAATGCAGTCAAACGTATACTACACCTACATACTACTGCACACATGCAGACGCAACTGCATATATGCATATATACATACACTCTGCACATGCGCATTAAAATTACCAGACACCTTATAAATTAAATGTGTGTGAGTTATTACATGTGCCAAGTGCGTGTGTGAGTATGTATACGTATATGAATTCATCGCGAAATACATGTTTATAACGCACACGGTAGTTCAGCTGTGATATGCTATTTAGTATTAGTAGAGGTAGTAATGGTAGTAGTAATAGTAGCTTCGTCAAATGACGTCATTCTGCCGGAAATGGAATGTAGGTAGCATTACTTATTAAGCTCTCTGGGTTTAAGAGAGAGAAAAAGACAGACAAAGAAGAAAATAGAAATAGAGAGAGAAATCGAAAAAGAGAAAGAGAGAGAATATATGTGCGTGTGTGTGAGGAGGAGAGTGGAATCGCGGATATAAGTAGAAAAAGACGGGTACAGACAGACACGATGAGGAGAGAGAAATCGAGGTATAGAATAAGAGAGGAGTAAAAGAGAGAGAGAAGTAGTCAATTGTTTCCTCTGCATATACGCATCACGCATGCTGCAAGTGCCAGTGCACACATATAGGTATACCCACGTTAGATCTCGCTCTTGTTGCCACTGCGACTGCTCTGCTGCTACTACTGCTACCACCACTATACTAACATCGTCACTACAACTCTGTTGTTGCTGGTGTGGGCATTCACTATTAAATCAATGCGTGGTTAGGCTGACGCTGCGCGATCTGTTCGCACCTATTGCTAATATGGACATCCGAAGAATGCCAGCGCGAGAGATACGTGTATATAGTGTGGTGAAGGAAATGCCACAGCTGACTCTTTTTCCCTCTCTCTCTCTCTCTTTTTCTTTTTTATACTCTTACTTTTAAAACCTGCAGCTTTATTGCTCTCGGTTATTATACGGAGGCTTGTTATGTTCGCCAAAATTTTACACCTGTTTGCACCTGTCCTACGTCACTTTCATGGACTCTGTACATATACCGAATTGTATACAAGTATACCGCAAATTATTTACTTGAGTGGAATGAGATTGACAAACTTGCTAAGAATTTGTAAAGAAAAATTTATTCTAGACAGTGTTGTAAAATTTTGTAAAAAAAATTGTTTAAATATTTTGTTGTTATCGATCAAGCTTGTGCAATAACTGTCTACAATTTACTAATGTTAGTATGTTGATTTAAATAAAAAAAAAAAATGTATTTGTAACTATGTGCGAGTTTATATTTTATTAATTGTTTTATTCAAATTTATTTGTGTACAAATGATTTTTCTATTCATGTTATCAATTAATCTTTAAGAAAGATTAAGTTTGAATCTAATTGGTTAAATGATGTGTTATTAATATGGCTACAAAACTTGTGAGTATACTTAACATTAAATTGAATGAAATGAATTATTTTAAAACTTAACATAGTTAAAAAATTTCAAATAAAAATATTTAAACACTTACTATTAATTAAAGACCATAATTGAGATTTGTACTATAAAAATTTTAATATCTTGCTTATAAATTATTAACCAGTAAAATTAGTAATAACACAGACTACATTATACAAAGTAAAAATATGTGTGAAAACGATACGTAATATGCACAAGAAACAACTTGATTAGTTCTATATTAAAGTGTGTCAAAAATTATGTACGATTTAATTTCATAAATTCGAATAATATAAAAATTATGAAAATTTTCAAAGTTATTAATATATTCGCCTTAATAAAAACTATAAACAAAAGTTACACTTGTGATTCCACATTTATCACTTTAAAAAATAATAAAAAAAAAAAATTCGATGAAATTTTTTTCTTGATCAATAACATAAACACAAAGTGTCAAAGCACAAATAATAATATGCATAAAGATTTCAGCTTGAATATATCAAATTATATACCTTTTGCATAGTTAAAACTTCCAAGTCTTCTCTGTTTTTACTTACTTTAGCCTTCTAAAGATTCCAGAGAGTCTCTCATTTACTTAGTTTGTGATGTAAATTTTAAGCAGATTGAAATACAAATTCATGAGTCACTTAAAGAATATGTCCCCTAAACCTATAATTTTCACTTTTATTCACGGTTCAACGTACTCATAAATGATTAATGCACAACAATACTAACGTGTCTTATCTAATTATTATTTTTTTTTGTTTTCAATGCTCGTTTACAGCAATCTTATTAATAGGTCAAGGTAGTTTATGTATGTTAATTATGCTACGAAAAATAAACAAACTCATAGATTTGTGTATTAACATATCATTAGGCAATTATCAAGAGAACTGAAAATAATTAATTCAGATTTAAAGCATTTGGTTAGCATAATATAAAAGAAAAAAAAACGGCAATAGTTATTAATGAAAATTAGAACACTTTAACAGTATACACACTTTTTACAGTTTTTTTTTTAACTTTTGAAAACAAAACTATCTTCACTTCTTAATAAATATTTAATGTAAATACTAACCTGGAGTGCAATTATCACTTTTCCACTTTCGAATGGAAATAATTTATTAACAAAATCTTCTTCTTACCAGAAACTTCTTCTTGACTCAATATATTAATCCAGTGCAGTACAACGTTGAGATGAGACAAACAAAATATAACAGATATATATTAGAAAGTAAAAGTGCAATATTCAAATAAAAATTCAACAAAAAACAATTAAACAAAAAAAATGTAAGGTAAGTATAAATAAAAGAATGTAACTTGTAGATAAATATAAGTCGAGATCGTCGAATATCCTGCTTGTCAGAAGCGTCGAACTTGCAGAAAATGATCCAGAAGAGTCGACGCAGAGGAGAGAGAAAAGTCAAGAAATAGAAGATTGTGCTTGGGTTTAGCGACGGTGAAGATGATGTGGCTCTGTCTGTCGATGCCAGCAGAATAAAAGAGTCAGCCTATTGTACGCAAGCGTCGCGACGCCCAGAAGGCTCGAATAATCTCACGCCGGCTCGGCCGCCCGGGTAGCTGTGCGAGTAGCGAGGATAGTACGAGTAGGGCGCAGCTCATCATCAGAGGTGCGGGGGTGAAAGACAATATATATATGTATGTACGACGACCAGCCGCCGCCGGACCAGTAGCAAGTTACGCGCTTGCGCGCTCCCCCGCGACGCAGCGCGCGCTACTGGCTTATATAAAGCGCATGCGTCGCTCGCTGCGCGTATCACACAGCTCCACCCGATCAATCAGCTCTCCCTCTCCCCTCCCTTCCTCTTCCTTCTTTACCCCAGCTTCTTCACCCCTCCGTGCCTACGCCCACGCAGCTCAGCTTCTCTCGCCCTCAACACGAAGCCCTGGTGGCTGCTGCCGCCCCGCAGACTTGTTTCCTCCCCGCCGTCGCCACTGCGGCGTCTCTCGCTCTGCTTTTTCGCGCTATAATCCACCCTGCACAATCTATACTATTGCTGCTGCAGCCTTTTTTTCAGCAGGTGTGCATGACTTCACGGAGCTAGCTGGTGTTTTCTTTCTCTTCCTCATCGTTCGAATGAGGCTAAGCGTAGTTTTGCGATATACTTATTGTCGTGTAAGGATGAAGCGTTGCAAGCACCGGCGCAAGTATATAAAGCTCTAGATGTGCTATTTTCAAAATATATATATCTACCTATGGCGCTTGTCTCTTTCCCTATATACTCCTTTGCAGAAACACATTCCGAATAAGCAAGGACCTCTATACGTTATTGGCCTTGTCGGTGTTAGTTCTCTTTCTCCCTCTCTTCTTCTTCTCTTTCTCTCATTGACGCGCGATGCGAGAGATGTATGTAGAGACCCAAGTGCAGCGGCCGACACACGTGCAGTACGCGAGAATGCGGTATATTGTGTCCCAGGAGAATCGACACCCGAGACCCTCATCCCGCGTATTGGCTTCTTTTATTTTGTTTTTTTTTTTTTTTTTGTATTTTTTACCGCAGCCTGATGTCATTTGAGAAAGCTCGACGTGTATCGGTTCGTATGCTTTTCAACGAGAACTAATTTCAAAACTCATTTCACTCGCTTGCCTTAACAAGTGTATTTCACATTTTCTTTAGTCATGAAATTAAATGCTGGATCGAATTGTTTCTTTTTTTTTTTTATTTATTCTTGATAATCGAAATATATATTTTTTTATTTGATTTTATTATTGTATTTTTTTTTTTGTTAATGTGATAAATCATTATTCATGTCGAATATAAAATTTGAAATTTTTAATAATATTCAAAAAATATTGTTCAATGTATAAAATACATAAAATATTAATTTCTTTAATATTAAATTCGATAAATTTTTCAACAAGATTATATAGAAAAAAACTAAGCACGATTCTTTGAGAAGATAAGCAAAGCAATGGAAAAATTTTTAAAAATGGCTTGATTAGTATCAAATCTACAGGTGTTCTTATCAGCTGATAAAAAAAATTCAGTTTTCTTTAGTTACGTATAGATTGCTAACGAGCAATTGTAAAATACTTGCCGTCGGCACTAACACACTGGATTTGACTCTTACCGTCGCTCAATAGTTACATAAATCTGTTGACGCCTGGACAAAATTTTTGTTTCATTACTAATGACTTATTTTGTTTTCTTTTCTTTTTTTCCTTTTAAATAGAACTGATGTTATTGGATGACTAATTTTTCTATGTTTTAGGAGTTTAGTAAACTTATTATATTTATACATTGTTACTTTTAATTGCTTTTATAGTTTATTATATTCTTTATAATAATTACAAACAATAAATCATTTTTGAATTATTATTTTTAGACAAATGTATTGAGCTTAATGAATTTTAGTAATGTTGATAGTTGATCATTCGTGATAAAATGTCAAAAAATTAACAAATTTAATTATTTAATTATTATTCCAGATAATAAAAAAAATTTTCATAAAAAAAAAAAATGAAAATAAAAAAAAATTTGACTCCATCATTTGTATGATCATTTAAATGTACAAACAGAATTGTATAATTTTTGTTATTTGATTAAAATTTAAATGAATTGTATAAACATTTATGCAATTCGTTATTGATTAAATCACAACAATGTAGTTCAAAGACATTAAAGATGTTTTAAACATTTGTGTGTGTAAAACTCTTTTTTTTATTTAAATGCCAAAGTATATTAAAGTGTACGTTTAAACACATAAATATTTCGAATCGTTATGTTAAAGTGATAACTTAATTATCGAAATATTTTTGCATAAGCACATTTCAATCTTGCTAAGTTTATGCAATTGAAATTATTTGGCTTTCCAATTAAAGGTAAGCATTAATTATGTTGTCTGGCCATTCAACTACATTACTTATATGTCATTACATATATTCTGTATGTAAACTACATCTCATCTGTTTACTGAAAACTATGATTATTGTTTGAAATTTTCATAAAGAATATATTAAAAAAGTGTCGAGCTTTCTCATTTTAACATATCATTAAATACAACCGTCTCAAAAGCATATATTTAAATCCAGACATATATTACAGACTTGGAGTAAATAAATTTTATAATTTCTACCAGCCTTACTTTAAAAACCCCCACTTGTTTAAAAAAACATTAAGCTCACGCGTACATAGAATTTAACTTTTTTTCCGCATCCATATCAGCAAAAACCAAAAGACGCAAAAAAGGAGCCAAAGGATCGAAAAAAAAATAGAAGTTAAAGAAAAAACCGAACAAGTTCCACGTGATCTAACGAAGCTTGCGCGCGTGTGCACAATTCACATTCACACAGCAAGGATGAAAAAAAAAAAAAGAACGAGCGCACAACTATACGGAGAAGCGCGTTTTGCGCAACTCCGTCAAAAAAAAATAAAAAATAAAAAAAAGAAACCCGATAGAGTGAAAAGAACGACGAAAGGTTGTTGTTGTTGTTGTGTGCGCGAGAGCGACGTGACAGAAGCGACACTCGTTTCGCCGAGATTTACGAGACAATTCCCTTCGTTTTTTCGTGTAGGCCTTTTCGGAGCCGACGAGGCTCCTCTGATCTCATCCTTCTCTTCTTCCATCGAATGTCCGTTCATGGTGTGTCCTCATCGTCTTACCCTCAAAACAGGAAACCGATTTTTACTTATTTATTCAAGGCAATCTTATTTGCCTACCAATAGCTTCTATCTATCTATCTATCTATCTTTCTATGACCCTGCAATTGTCCGGCTATTTTCTAATCTTTATTCCGTCTTTTTTTTTTATGTTGTCTACGCATTTCCCAAAATTATAACCGTTATTTGTAAACGAAAATTAAAAATATCATCGTTAGTACAGCTGATTAAAATGATATTATAACTGTAGTATATTGAAGTTTTTTCTATTGAACTTGAAAATTTAATCGTAAGCAATATTTATTGGAAAAAACGTAAATTTGTCATTATGGTGCGTCGAATCAACTTAAATTTCGACATTAGTTCGTGAAATACTTTTTATTTTTTTCTCTCTCATCTTTTTTTTTTTTTTTTAATTTTAATTTTTATCGAGTCAATGACTGCTGTGTTAAGAGAGCGTTGTTACGATATCGTCTTCTCTCTGATTCGGCAAAACCAAGTGCTTCTCAGTAGCAAAGCGCACGAGTCAAAAAGATAGAGCAGCTGAATAAATTTAAACAATCTGCAAAGCTCAATGTCGGAAGACCAAAAGACTTTATTCAACGTCGTTGTTAAGAACATGAAAAAAAAAAAATTCTTTGTGTACGTGACAAAACCTGTGTTACGACACGTAAAAGCTGTAATATAGTTGATTTTGAAAAATTTAAGATAAGAAAAGAACTAGTAACAAAAAAAAAATTTGTATTTTCTTATATAATTTGTATGCAGATAATATATATAATATACTTAAAGAAGCAGTGAGTATAAGAAGAAGAAATAAAGGAGGTAATATTAAAGGTGGTAAGAAAGGGGTGGGTGGGGGGTAGTTTGGGTAATGGTTGTATAAGTAAAAAGTCATGTTTATTCTGTTGTATACTTTCATCTCGTTTATTAATTAAAATTCAGTAGTAATTTAGTTTCTGCCATTCTAACAAAACGTTACCATTCGCCAGTTTCTCGTATTTTATTTTATTTTTTTTTTTTTCTTCATCTCCGTTTACTTTTTTTTACGTTAATAATTAATTAATATTTAATATAATAATATACAGGGGAAGGAGTCGGATTTACACAACGGTCATTTTCTTTTTTTTTTATATTCACGTTTTCATTTAGTGTGTGATATACAAATTAATTTAGTCGGTTGTGTTTATGTATGTGTTATATACGCGCGCACTTTTTCTGTATACATATGTGTGTGTATGTGTATTCTATGTATGTATGTGTGTATAGTCGATTGCTTCTGTTTTATTTGGTTTATTTTCTCATCTTCATTTTTTACTTCTATATTTTAACTTTTTATTTATATTTTATGTATAATTTTTTTTTTTTTTCATTATATCTCGATAATTCAATCGCATTTGCGCACACACTTCGTTTACAGTGAAAATTTCGCACTGAAAAAGTAGTAGTCGTAAGCTCGTTACAGAAGAAACATAATGGTATACGATATACCGCCATGAAAACGACGGAGCCTGGAATTATGCAGACACGGCTGAACGTATATAAGAGTATATAGGGAGTAGAAGATCGAAAAAAAAACCGTAGTGTCGTTTGGGGTTGCGCACGACACGCGATCGCGAGGGATCCTTGCGCTTATAGGTATATGTATGTACGAAAAGGTGGGAATTCGAATATATATATATAAATGTCAAACAAAACCACTTTGGGCGGCCCTTCGGCGATAGTTCGAGGCTCGTCGTCGTCACCGCGGCAACACATGTTTTTGCTCATCGCTTTCTCTCTCTCTTTCACTCTCTCTGTCTCGGTCTCTCAACGCCGCAAAACGATCACACATGCTCAACTCTTGGACTCTCAAAAAAATTTGTTATCGTGTACGCTCTGTATGTGTGTATGTATGTGTTTTACAGTGTATAAGTGTATGATGTTTGTTTGTCACAACGTTTTGTCTGCTGTTATTTATTATCGATCGCAAACTCGCGGTACAATCAGTATTTTTTTTTAAAGTTCATCTATACGTATATTTTATGTTTCAAATACCTTTCTCACTTCCCGTATTTGTTTTTTTTTTTTGTCAATCACATTCATGTCTTCTTGCCATCACGCATGATGTTATACTCTAGTCGGCGCCTGTCGCTTGACATATTTCGCTCGCACGTTTTATTAAAATAACAAAAACCAAAATATTCAATAATAATAATAATAATATTAATAATAATAATAATAATTAATAATGCAATAATAATAATAATTAATAATAATTAATAATAATAATTAATAATAATAATAACGAACGAACAACCGATCGATCGGCGTTTTCGCGATGCGTTTTTTTCTGCTCTTCGATTTTTATTTGCCTTCCGCACACCATTTTTTTATTTTATATTTCTAATCATTCATTTTAATCATTTATCAACTCATTATCTTTTATATTTTTTCTTTTCGTGTCTTTATTTCGTATCGCTCCTCAGCCTCTTCGCCTGCTACAGCATTAATATACATGTACATGAACAAAAATATTACAATGCGCACCTCGCGGAGCCAGTCGATGATTATTTAATTTATAATTATAAGCAGCTAATAGACACAACCGGCACATATCTTCTTCTCTCGCGAGAAGATACGTGCGATTTTTATACAGAGCTCGATCGAGAAAGATTGCGATGATTTATTCTTTTGGCCGAAAATAAAGTACTAAAAAAAAAGAGAGAAAAAAACAAATAATATGACGAAACGCCGTGAACATTGTACATTGTAGTTAAGTGTCCGTTGACTTCCGAGATCAGCTAAAAATTTAATGAGCTTTCTCCGTTCGTGATATTTACTTCGGATTGAAGTGTTTTGACGATTCTAAAGGGCCCAAGTCACCGCGACAATTTAAATTTGCGTTTACAATATACATAAGAATGAAATAATGACGGTAGTTTAAAATCGTTTGACACTAAACAAGTCAATTAATTTTTTTTTTTTTTTCGAGCAGGAGTCGGGCCAGTTAGAATAATCGCGCGTATAATTGTACATTGCGACTTTCTGTTACATACGGCGAGTCTCTTTCTTTCTTTTTCTTTTCTAACTGCCTCATGTTTGTTTGTGTGTACTTGTATGTGTATGTGTATGTGTGGATATCAGCCGAACGCATCGTAAAAACAGTAATAAAAATTTCTTTTACACAACGAGCAAAGCTTACAATAATTAAAAATTCGTTGGTGAGTCCAAAGTATATAATGCGATCGCATCTATCGGGCGCAACTTCTTTTTTTTTTTTTATTTTGCTGGTTCCAAAAATTTGTAATGACAGATTTCAATGAAAATCGACCGTACGCGATATATATTTAAAAGAAAATTTTCATTCTTTTCTTTTTTTTCAGTTGCACATTAATCATTGAATTGTTACACTACCACATTGGGATTTATTTTTTCGCATTTCCCAGCCCCTTTATACGCTTTTTCGTCTTTTTTTTTCATATCTTTATTACAACGATAATAATGATTTCTAGTATGTACAGAAACTTAAAAGAACCGTTTTATTATTTTTTCGATCGCATATAACTCGAGACAGAACAAAATTATAATACTAATATTACACAATTATAATATAAAAAAAAAAGAAAAAATATACACCGGCAGATCGATTGCAGATCGAGTTTCTTAAAGACTTTGGATTTTTAAAAAACGCATTAAAAAACATATCATCCTAGCACATTATTATATATCTCGGGCACCGTTTAAAAAATTAAAAAAAAAAAATATCTTCGAGATCTCCGGCAAACATTTTTGTTACGCTAAATATATTATATGTATAAAACAACATTGCCATTATCACGAACGCACACTGCTCTCTGAACTCGATCTCGCTCGAGCAGGTCGACTAAATAGTAATTAAACATTAAAAAATAAAAATAATTAATAATAAAAAATAATCATAATAGATTTCATAATAAAAATCATAATAGCAATTAATAAAAATTGTTTGCGTGTGTTTTTTTTTTGTGTGTTTTGTTTGATAAGTAAATAAGAAAATTTACAATAATAATTCGACAATTATTATTGTGTGTTACACGACGAAAAAAATAAAATAAAATTTGCAGGCTCTCTCTCTTTCTCGACAATCATAATAATCGCGACGACAACGAGGACAATTAATAATTAATCATAAATTCATTGACGATAATAATCATAATTATAAATTCAGAATAATATTTATTTATAATATTTATATATTTATATATAATATATCTAAACTCTGTGTCGACATTCTTTGCGTTTATAGTTTTTTAAGTTTTTTTTTCATCATCATCATCTTCTTCGTTTTAATTTAATGCTTAACTTTATACAGAAGGACTTGTTTTTATTTTTTTATTTTTCAGCTTGAGTCGTTGAGGGGAGGTAAGAGGGATATAGTTGGTTGGTGGGGTAGTGGGGAGGGAGGGGGGGTGTAGGTGCACGAGGATGACGCGAGACAGAAAACGATTTCGTGTCCTCATGTCGTCCCAGGTACAGATGATGAGCCAAGAAGGATCTTTCCCTCTTGTACCCCCCTCTCTTTCTTTCTATACATGCGGTATATTATACCCTTTTTCTAGAAGAGCGGGTGTTTTTTTTACCGATCATCCATGTACCCGATATATATATTTCTCCACACGTAACGCGAGTCCCCGTTGTCTCGCGACGGTTTTCTTTTTTATTTATTTATTTTTTTTTATCATCATATAACGATGATTATCATATTTTAATGATGATAATAGCAATTAATTATTAATAAATCCCCTCTAACACACTCTCTCTCACTCATACAAACACTCTCTAACTATCTATATCGCAACTACGTAGACGCTTAAAAACGTGTCGCGCTCTCGCACGCGCGTTCTCGTTTTTTTTTTCAATTATTATTATTTTATTATTTGTTTTATTTGTATCTGTCTTTTTATATACTTAAAAACTTACTAGCTTGTTTGTGTTTGTTATTCTGGTATACAATTATTTACAGTCCATATTTACTTTATTTTACAATTGGCTAAGGAGTTGAGATCTCGCACGGCCTTGTTGTTGTTGTTGTCGTCTTTCCCACCTTTAATCCTTTGGTTCCACAGTGGCATTTTTTATGCCGATGGAACATTTATTTACCCTCCGCATATGCAGCAGTATCAGTAGTAATCGTCTTAGTAGTTTCGTACACTGTACTACTGATACTTGACCAACTGGAGCTTAAATGTATCATAGCTCGGTCCTTGCAAACATCGATATCTCTAGCACTCGCGTTTGTATATGTATGTATCGCGAGTGTCTTTGTGATGACATGAGTGGGTGTATGTGTTGTAACATGCATGGTCCGTCGGTCTGCATTATGCGGAATTTAGGAAAGGTTATTGGGTAGTAGGTTGGTAAGTAGGGAAGGATAATTTACTTCGCAAACTGTTCGTAACGAAGATAATTTATATATACGTAACTATATATAATTAGGTCTGGCCGAACGAGTCTCGCGATGTGCACTTTATTATAAATATCCGTCCATCAATATACGTACGTATATGTATATGTATATTCGCGTTCGCACGTGTATGTGTGTAAATATATTGTTATTAAATGTTTGTGTGTTCAAGCTATGTCCCGCCCGCGGCACTGGCGTACTCACTATATCAATATAGGAACACACCTACTCGACGACGACGACGACGTTGATGACGGTGTCCGGCGGTGTAGACGAGAGGTAGCTGGGCAATAACGGCTGTACATACACGTTGATGTCCAATCGATGCTGATGATCTCGATGATCTCGATGACTACGATGACGACGTTGACTTTAGCCGAATATGCATATATTTATATATATGCTAAGCTGAACCTCGACGGTCATCCACATCCGGCGGTTGTATATAGATATATACATACACAACATCTCTCCTTAGCACTAGTAGTGGTAGCTGACGGGCCTTCTCATCACCTGATCCTCGTCATCCTCCAGCTGCTCGTAAAGCTGTTGTTGCTGCTGCTGTTGTTGCTGTTGCTGTTGTTGTTGCTGCACTTGCTGCTGATGCGAAGCAAGCAGCGCCGGTGCCAGAGCTGACTGCGCATGCAATGGCGGTGGCAGCAGTCCTGGCCCCGGCCTAAGCTACGAGTTCGCGTAGCTGTTCGAGCGAGCTTGGAGATAATGGTGATAGAAGGGCGGCAGCACGGCGGCCTCCGGCGTGCTGGACGTGCTCGTAGCGGCTTGCGAGGTCGCTACAAGGCCCAACGGTGGAGGCCCCGGCGAACGCTAGTGAGCCGCAAGCGAATGCGCCGCGCTGAGTCCCTGGGGGCTGAGCATCGGCGGGCTGTGGCTGTGACTATGGCCCATCGGAGAACCGTGCAGGTGATCCTGGGTGTGGTAACCCTGGTGCAACTGGCCTTGGTGACCGGGTGGCATACCTTCCAGCATACCGTCGGCCAGCGTGTTCGGCGGCGTCATTCGCTTTTCTTTCTGCCTTCTGTTGCAGAACCACACCCGCACCACCTCCTTCTCGAGCTGCAGGCTGTCGGCCAGCGACGTTATCTCCTGCGCCGAGGGCTTTGGCTGCTTGTGGAAGTGCTGCTCGAGGGCGCCTTTCACCGAGACCTCGATCGACGTGCGCTTCTTGCGCTTCCTGCCCTGGGCTGCTATTTTGTCGATATTCGTGGGCGAGCCCGTCGACGAGTCTGCCTCCTCGAGCCACTTTTGCAGCAAAGGCTTCAGCTTGCACATATTTTTAAAGCTCAGCTGTAGCGCCTCGAACCTGCATATCGTCGTCTGGGAGAAGACGTTGCCGTAGAGGGTGCCAAGGGCGAGGCCGACATCTGCCTGAGTGAAACCAAGCTTGATTCGTCGTTGTTTGAATTGCTTGGCGAAGGCCTCGAGGTCGTCGGACGTCGGCGTGTCCTCTTCGCCGGCACTGTGAGGATCCCTGTCGAGTGGGTGGCCGCTGCCCGGATGGAGCGGGTGACCCGCCGGTGGGCTGTGATTGTGGGCATCGCGCAAATGATGCGGCAGGCCGGGCTGGTGATTGTGAAGCTGGTGAGGATGCTGGTGCGGCTGGTGATGCAGGATGCCGTTCATCGCCACGTGGTACTGCTGGAGGGCGGCGGGCGAGGGCGAGCCACCACCCGGGTTGTAGTGGGCCGAGGACACGACGGGCGCGTGCCAGGAGTGCGGCGAGCCCATGCCCGGCGACTGGTGGGGGTTGCGGTGGTGCATGCCCTGGTCGTTGGCTGCCGCGTTAGCCGCTGCCGCCGCGGCTGCGGCTGCCGCGGCCAGAGGCTTGACATCCAGGGCCGTGGCGTTGCCCTGGTGCGGATGATGATGGGGATGATGGGTCGCGTGGTGCATGCCCATCGAGGCAGCCCAGGGATCGCTGCCGGGCTGTATGCTCGCCCATGGATTCGCCGATGAGAGATTCGCCGGATGGGAGAGTCCGTTCGGCGATGGCGAGGAGGTCATCTGATGGTGATGGTGATGGTGGTGCTGGGGCGCGGGCATGTACTTCATCTCCCCGGCGTCGGCCGCGCTGCGGGGCGAGCCCGAGGAGTAGCCACCCACGGCGATGTTCATTCCGCTTGCGGATCCCTGGCCACCATCCAACTCGTTCGATACTGCGCTGCTAATAGGCATGTACGTCGTAGCGGCCATCTACTACTCATGTACGGCACGCGCAGCAACACACGCACTTATTATCCACCTCCTCCACCTTAATCTTCTGTTATCTATTCACTTATCTCTCCCTCTCTCTTTCTTTCTCTGTCTCTCCACCTCCTTCGACGTTTCCAACTTCGTCTCAGACAATACGCAGCGTAGTCAGCCGTTGACTCGGCTGACCCGAGCTCTCTGCAGACGACGCTGAGAGCCAGGGGACTTGCTTTTCAAGGCTGGCAAAAACAGAATAATAGTAATGCTGAGCCGTTGCCGGCTAACTAACTTTTACTCCTGTTAGTTCGCCAAGAATTGTAAATTTGCCAAGCTCCGAGGAGCTTTAATCCAACTTTATTTTTTTTAGACTGCACCAAGACTTACTTATATCTATTCTTGTTTGTCCTCGATTTATTTCCTCTTCAATATTTTTTTATTATTGCGTCGCACCCAACAATAATATTAACGTAATCACTGATCTTCTCCCACACTTGATCTTCACTATAATCCTTATTATCGCCTATTCCACACCAACTTGTATTTATCTTATTTACGTAGACAGAAGAGACAGGAGGCCTTATTTCGGCAGCCAATAGTTGGCTTACTGGCATCATTGCCGATACTCATATCCCTTCCTTTCTCTTTCTTCTTTACTGCAGGTGCTTGAGTATGTATAGATTATTATCTACAGAAAAAATATATATTCTCTTGTTGAAGATTGATGAACCGTCTTTGACAGACGGTTTATCTACTTGAACAAAAACTGCTTCTAATGATGCTACGACATTCGCGCACTTTATTTACCAACAGGCTATATTATCAGCCAGGAGTCAACACTTTTTTAATGCTTTTTAAAAAACGCGTTTATCACCACCGATATTCCGACTTTTCTCTCGCGATCGCTTACTACTACTCTCCACATATATGTACTTCACTTACTCGTATTATCAACTATCAATACTACTAGTCGTAGTCGTCGGTTATCCCAAGCCGCTTATTAGGCTCCAGGATAAATCTCAACTCGTAGCTGCTACGCGATATGTATATTTCGGAGCAGCAAACAAAAGTCAAGATTGACACTCGTTGATTTCTGCTTTAGACTTGCTATTATCCAGCAGCAGATGACGACTACGTTGATAATGATAGTAAAAAGTAGTAATATCACGAATGAAGTAAGTGAATAAGTGAGAGAGAGTGAGAGAGAGAGCGAAGAAGAGAGAAAAGAGAAGAAGAAGAAGAAGAACGGAGAGAAAAGGTATACACACGGTCTCCTCGGACAGAAACGTACTGGCTCTCTCATGCGTTATGCATGTCGTAGAGAGCGGAGAGAGCGACTGACTGCGGCGGCTCGCGAGAAGCTTGCCCTAGCTCCCCGACTCTCTCTCGAACGAGCAGGCAAGCAAGCGAGGAGGCGCAGAGAGCGGTAGAACCGGCGGTAGCAGCGGCGGCGGTGGCAGCCGGGGGCCACCGTCATGCGCGCCACTACCACCACCACCACCGTATAGTATAGCACCAGCAAGCACAGCTAAACGTACAGAGGAGAGGATAGTAGGTATAGAGAGAAAGAGAGATTGCCTACTACTACTACTACAACTACTACTGCTACTCTTGATCCCCACTACTAACAACAACTCAATACCAGCAACTGGTATTGGTTGCGCTGGCAAGGTGGCCGTCACCGTAGCCGCCTTCATACGGAGTAGGCTGTACCGAGTATCAAGCTCCGCCCCCGCGGCGCGCGACTGAATTCTCCCTACCCCTCCGATATGTATAGATATAAATCCCACCACTTCTCCTCCTACCCTTCTTATATTCTTCAACACTCACACATTTATACAATTCTGACTCTCTCTTTCTCTTCTGCTCCGGAGCAAAACCCTTTTATCTTTCTCTCTCTCTCTCTCTTTCTTGCCAAGTCTACCTGTCTCGCTCTTATACCCGCAAGGTATAACCCTGCTGCCGGCGTTCTCTTACTCTCAGTACTCTCATATATACGTACGAAGCCTGTTGTAGGCGCCGTACATATACATATATACACATATACCACCCCAAAAAGCTCGTGTACGACCCTCGGAGGAGAGAGAGAGAGAGAGAGAGAGAGAGAGAGAGAGAGAGAGAGAGAGAGAGAGAGAGAGAGCCTGTACTCGAGAGCTGCTGCTGCTGCTACTCTCCCTCCTCGTATACGCCTGCACCTCTACCATTACACTATCAGAGCAGTAGTAGTCGTCGTCGCCGGAGTTGAGAGCGTACACCCAGCACTCGCGATCTCTCCCCTTTTATCCTTTTTTTTTAAACTTTTTTTTTCCTCTAGGCCCCGCGCGATATCCAACCCTCGCGCTTCTATACTTCTCTTCTTCTCTATCTCCCTCTTACTTTTCTCTCTCTTACTTACTCCTGCCTCCGTATATACCCGCCACGCGACTCTTTTTATCCTCCTCCTCCTCCTCCTACCCCCTTCTTCTTTTGCCCTTTCCCTCCTTCTTCATCTTCTTCTTTTTGTCCCTATACCCTCCTCCGCGTTTATGCTCTCGAGCTCTTCTTATACTTCTATGCCATCACACTACTATACTATACCCCCCCCCATCCTCTTTTTTTATTATTTTTTTTTCTTTTTTTCTTTTTTCCTTGCATCCAGCTCTCGTAATATTATTTTGCTATATTTTTCTCTTCTTTTTCTTTCTTGCATCTTTGGAATCTTGAAAAAGAATTTTTTTTTTTCATTTTTAAAATTTTGAAAATAAATGGGAAATTGTATTAATAATTGTCAATTTGACTTTTCATTTATCTATATATATTATTAATCTTTTTAACTGTATATAACAGGTTATATATTAAATTGGTCGGATTGTAAAGTTTGAAAACGTATACGTATATGATAAGTCGCACGTGCGTAAAAAAATGGTTGATATTAGCAATGGCGAAGTGATTAATATAAAATTCAATCACTCATAATTTATCGACGTTACATACATGTATATGGCAGTGATTGATCGTTTGTAATTCTCACAATTTTATAAGTCTATATTTGATTATCAAACATAATTATTAATTATAATATAATATGACATAAATAGATAACATTTTTTTTTTTAAAAAAACAGTAGAAAATTAAGTAAGAGTAGCTGATTTTAAAATTACATTGCCACATCGACCGAAATCACTACATACATACATATATTACTTCATATCTTTATAACACACCGTATAACAATAATCATAGCACTTAAAATCGATAGAACCCAATCAGTATTCACATAGTTTGATAACATAGCAGCAGTAGCAAACTCGACTAAAATGATCTGAAATCACACACAGATATACATATGATTGACGGTAATGCACGTGTTACACCCATCATGCATTAACTTTGCTCTTACTCTAAACATAAAAAAAAATTAACAAAATAAAAAAGAATAAAATAAAAGATTATCGCAAAAATAACCTTGCAAAAGCAAGCAACAGGTACACTTATTATTATTCCTCGCAATTAATTAGCTCTCGTAGGAAAATGATGTCAATAAGTGTAGACGAATGAAACACAAGTCTGTTTCTTGCACAATGCTATATATACATAGCTCTCAGGGATAGGTATAGGGCGCATATATACTCGCTGCTCTTTCTTCTCTCTGTCTTACTCGCACTTTCCATCCGAGATAGTATAGTGAGAGAGAGAAAGAGAGAGAGAGAAAGAGCTTGGCTTTAATACATTTAAATGAGAGCCACAGGTAGGAGCATTATGCTCTACGTGCCAGAGAGAAAGAGAGAGAGAGAAAGCTACCCCTTGGAACTAGGGGTGAGTTAGATCGGCGTGTGTTTATATACATATACGCGCAAAGGGAGGAAGAGGTAAGGGGAGGGGGACACCCGCACGCGTATACGTTTATAAGTATATGCATAGAGCGCGCGTGTATATATAAGAGAATACAAGCTCATACTTTTACTGCTGCTGCTGCTACTACTACTACTATTAATGCATACGCATTAAATTTTCACGCGCGCGCGCACGCAGATATGTTTTTTTCATAAGCGATCTCACTCACTCACTCTCTCTGCTGCCGATTTCGCTCTCGTTATTTTTTCCCTCCTTCCCTTTTTACTTCACTACCCTAGTGTTAAGCTAGTGTATATGTAGGTATATATACATGTATATACCCAAGGCCCCGTTCCGTTTAAATATCCATAGTAAATAAGCCACTTGTCTACTTCATACACCTAATCTTATCACTTTTTGCCGACACCGGGGTGTCTCCCGTCGCGTTCCTGGCAAAACAGGTTGCTGCTCTCTCTATATACTCACTCTTATACATATATGTATACATATTATACATATACATACGTGCACCGCATGAGATTTCGGTGCTAAATTATTAAAAGCACTTATTTGCAAAGCAAACATAGAGCTATAGCTATATGTATAATAAGCGTATATATAGGTGTAATAGACGGTAAGGTAGTAGTCATGGTCATTGAGTGTCCTATGCTCTTTTATGGTATGTACGTTTAACCAAAGCTAGTACTTGACCACTTAACTTAATGTATATTTACAAGTAAGGGATCGATTTCAATTAGTTACTATCTTTTACTGTCTAATATAGCTTTTTTTGTAAATAGTCAAAAAAAAAAAAATTTTTTTAATAACTAAAAACTTTGGTGACGGTATATACAAGTAACAAAATCGTAAATGCTCGCGTTGAGCCGTAATCACCCGTATAACGCTCAAGCACGTGCGCGAGTACGGATAACCGTTTGAGTACCGTTAAAAATCGTGCGTAGCTCTCTTTCTTTCTTTTTTTCTTGCTCTATACGCTGTATATTACATTAGCATAGCAACACGCGTGTATGTACGCATGGGACACGACAAATTTTTATACATGTCTATTTTTTTTCTTTATTCTTACCTACATATTTTGTATATAAACGGACTGGATTAAATGATTACTGTCCATTAAAGGTTGTTAATAAAATCAGCGTTTTTTTTTACTAAATAAAATGCTGTCATTACAATCGTGATGCTTTAGGGATGAACATATTCGTAAATCGTATACGCACAGCTGTAGCTATATAGTGCTAACGGCAAGTGTAATTGAACCTTTATGATCTTGGTAAACTTACATGCGTATAGTTTTATGTATGTATATCAGTAGTACCCCTCTAGGCTTCTCTCTTTCAACCACATCGCGATTTATTCGTTGATTCATTATTCATCCACGCTGTACGCGTTTTGCTGAGAACTTACGTATATCCAAAGCTATCATAAACGACTCTACTCGGGCCAGTATATACACCGTAAATCGAATGGATACGTAGCGCGGCAATACGATATTTAAAATGGTGTGTGTGTGTGTGTGTGTGTGTGTGTGTGTGTGTGTGTGCGTGTGTGCAAAGATTGTAATTTAGATGAGCTTGAAAATCGTTTGAACGCACTTTGGTTTTGATGAACTGCTGGTATAAATAATGGGCATATACAGGTAATAGGTTGAACGATTACATCTTTTTCTTTGGCCTAATTTGTCGAGGATAACTCTTTATTTTTACTATTTGATCGTACAAGTCGTTTATTTACATGAATCAAAAGTTTTATGATTTTAAAAGTACAAGTTTTTCTATAAAATTGTTATAAATATTATTTTTTTTCTACGATTTGTAGATCAAATAAAATACACGAAAATTCACCTAGACATAGGATATAAAAGTATAATTGTAATAGAAACTGCAATAATACAATTCAATATATACCTACCTTCAATCTTTTTTCTATTTGTTCTAATTTTCCCTTCTAAATAACCCCAAAAACAGTCAACAACAGCAACCCCTTTCAACTTCCTTAAACGTATAGATAAACAAGCACAAAACATAAACGTAGTTGAGTTAATAAGCATCTGTTTATATATACGCACTTGTCTACTAGAACAAAACCACAAATCGATCGACAACGCACATACACAAACACACACACATACACACACATTATTCAGTGTGCATAGAACATAGTAAACTAGAAAGAGGGGGGAGGGATGGTAAGCATTGTGAACTGCAGACGTGTATAGAGAAAGAGAGAAAGAGAAAGATAGAAAGCAATGCAGGGGATGAATGTGTGTAGGCGTTTTCGTCTAAATGCCCCTTTAATTTGATTTCCACGTGTACGCGGCGCACTAGCTCTCTCTTTCTCTCTCTACTCGCCATTGTGTCAAATTGGATTGGTTGTGTGTCTGTGGAGCGAAATATTTGTTTAGGACGTCGAGCGTAGAACCGAGATAGCAGCGGACAACGTTCATGTTCATACATATATAGGTATATACCTATATTATATATAGATGCAGGTTTTGTAGAGTTATAGAAAAGATGAGAAGAGGGTGTAGGTGTAGGTAGAGCTCGTTGCTCTTACACTCGTGTGTATAAATATAAACGCAAAATGCGTGGTATATAACCCTGCGTGGAAGAATCGAGGGCTACTACTACATGTTGGGTATTAACAATAATATATATGCATATACGCAGGAAAGTATGAATCTATAGCTGCCAGAGAGAAAGAGAGCATCGATATTACTTCCATATAGAGTTGGGCATATACGGTAGCTCTTGCACGAGAAAGCGATGTCCGCAAAAAGAGATGAGAAGTGTGAGAAGAGAAGAAGAAGAAGAGAAAGAGGAGAGGAGAGGTATAGGTTGGTATATTATATATAGGGCTGGTTTGGGATATACACAAGGTGCGGCCAGCAGCAGCTACCTGAAAGTTTGCTTGCATAATTTAGCTGGCCCTTTTTCTTCTTACCCCATGGGTTGTATATAGGGAAGGAACTGAGCCTTTGCCTTGGTCTTATATATACATATACTGAACTAACCAGAATACATATATATCCCTGGTAGCAGCCAAACATGTACCGCAGCAGCATTTTGTCCTGCAGCTCTTTCTCTCTCTCCATCGGCTATACTTGCATTGCAGTAGCCTTTACGGGGTGCGAAAATATTTGTAGGTAAGAATAAGCGTTGCTTCCGTGTATGCTATATATGCGTACTTTAAGGCTTTAAATGTTGAGCATATCTTGACAAGTCAGATAAGATCATTTTGCTTCTTTTTTTCTTCTTTTTTAAAGAAGCTGCAGAGATTGGTTGATGCCGACGGTGTAACTCTTGGCACTTTGACGACGTATATAAATAAGTATTATATACTCGACAGACCAGTTAAACCGCAAACATATATTACGCGCATCTTCTATTTTTCAAAGAGTCGCGTGGCACTTTAAATTTTCCACTCTCTGCTTATATGTATACACATTACAGGCAATGGTTTGCTGTCATTACATTTTCCACAAGCAATACATACACGTTTATAAGCTAATATCAACGATTTTCCACGCGTGTTTGGAATTTCAGGGATTCTCGTCTATATAGTTAGTATTGGTATACCTACATTTATACAAACTGATAGTCTTTCTCTCAATATATATTACATATATACTATAGGTATATATAGACTAGTTTGGATAGACATGCTGCAGTACAGCAGCAGCAACAGCAGCAATACGATATGCACGCTACGTGTAAATTGCGGTCAGTCGCGCTAAAGTAGTTGTTCTCTCTCTTTCTCTCTCGCTATTTGCGGATTTATCGTTATGCGGTCTTGAAATCGATGTCTAATTCTACATGACACGAATCAATTTTTTATTTTTTTTTTTATTTTCAAGCAAACAATTCCCTTGATTATATTTAGTAACTATACATATTGTAGTTGCAACAGATTTATAAAAAAATAAATATAATTGAAATGTTATGGTTAAAAGTAGAGAGAGTATTGGGTCGAAGGGGTGTGTGTATGTAGAAGAAAGCATACACATATTAGTATATGCACGCATGCATCGTCAAGCAAAACACGGTAATTGGCGTGGTGCGACGCGCTGAAAAGTATATATCGCTTCAATATTCGCAAGCGCGAATACTAGAGAGAGAGAAAGAGAGAAAAGAGCAAGCCGTTTTACATGACAATGCAACTCGGAAATGTTGAAAATTTCCAAAGTAAATAATGGCTTGCATCTGACGATCTGGGTATGAGGTAGACTCTGCGAAAGTAAAACATATAATATACCACACGTGTGTGTATGTGTGTATGTCTCATCCTCTTCGCACCACTCGCGCGCCATATCGACGTAGATTATTTTCAGCGCAAACTTTCGCCTCGCTGACCCCGTCGAATTTTCAAATGAGCATTCGGGAGCTATATGTATAAATATATATGCACAACCGGATATATGCTATATAGTGTGCTAACTCACTGTCGTAACCACGTCAGCATGGTATCATGGTATGTGTGTATGTATATAAACGTACGACCCTCCGCGCACGCAAAACTCCGCGTGACGCAGAAAATTAAGAGAAAAATTATTTATCAAGCCTTCCCCTCTACCTCGGTAGGGAGACAGTGTGAGTGTGAGTGCGCGCAATTCCAGAGCTCAAAAAATCTCTATTCCCTCTCACACGCTTTTTTTTTTTTTTGTTGCCCTTTTTGCTTTCACGAACTTTACATATTTATGCTTCTGGACGCGAAATGTTTCACATTTTTTTTTTTGTCGTTCTGTTTTTTAGACATCTTTTTTTTTTAAGGTCACAAGCACAGCGTAAACAATATTTTTTAGACATCTTTGCACTTGGAACTTGTACATTTGCTGTGTGTGCTTCTGTTTTAGTGCACCACAAATTACTTCTCCTAATGCTTTTTTAATTAACTCTGATTTTCTTCTTTTTTTTTTCTTCTTTTTTTTACTTGCAATTACGTAAATCTCACGATGTTCTTCTAATTTAAAGTTTTGCTTTAAAAATTTCATTACGTAAGAAAATGTAAATGTCTTTAATTTTTTTGTTTTCATTTATTGGTAATTTAGAAAAAAAAGTTTGTAAGTTGCAAATAAGGTATACTGGTTTGACGATTTAAATCTAACTGAATTTGCGTTATTAAAGCAAAAAAATATATGAACAAAAAAGCTTTTAAAAAATACGTAGGTTTTAAAAAAGATTGGAAATCAAGTTTAGCCTGCGGGTCTTTTTTCCAAATTTCTCTCTCACAAGTAATCTCTTTTTTCCAAATTAAAAAAAAAGCTTTGAAAAAGCTCTATTTCAAGCTTCCTTAACAACTAAACCTCCAAAGCGAAAAAAAAGATAATAATTTTTATCAAAATCTTTAACTATAAAACGCTGATTTCCATTAGATAACATGCATCTCAATAAGCAAAGAGCCCGCCTATACAAGCAAACTTTAAAATTTTTTATCGGAAATTTTCACTTATTTGACATCTAAAGTGGAAAGATAAAATTAAAAGAGAATATAATACAGCAACTCTGCTATAAAGCAAAAAAACCTAATATAACAGGCACACGAAGTAGTATCATATAAGAAATATTTTTTTTAGGAGCCACAGTAAAAAGTTTATACCTTTTATTCGCTACATCGAGCACAAGCAGAGAAAAAGAGAGTTATATATACACTATACGCAGAGCGCGTGCACGACAACTGATTCGCGAATAGCTGTTTACCTAAATACGAGGCCATTCGCGCATTATACGATCCTATATAGCATCAAACTCACGCACATGGCTATAGAAACCAAGGCAAGGTTGAAATAAGGTAGTAGTAGTATGGATAATATGTGTGTGGCTACAGGAGTTTGTAAACGGAGTACTTAGGACGTGTCGTAGGTCGTGAGAACGACGTGGCCATAAAAAAAGCTCGGGGGTAGTATAGAGAGAGAGAGAGCGAGTTGGTGCTACTGGGCTTGTCGTCGTCGCGGGTGTAGAACGCATGAGAGGAGGTGAGGCACGTGAATGGAGAGAAGAGAGAAGGCCGGAGGTGGGTGGGGGATATATGCGCGTGGAATACCTAGCCTGTGCTGCCGGCTCGCGCCTCGGATGAATATTTTAATATTTTAATACCGAATATGGTGCTTTAAGGGATTTTACGGCCGCTCTACAAGAGAGCAAGAGAGAAAGAGAGCAGCTTCGTATATAATATAGGGGGAGAGGGAGAAGAAAGCATTGTCGACGCGTTACGCGTACGCGCATTATCTCTATACTAGCCGCGGCTTCTGTGTTGCTATATTACAAGTCTATGTGTGTGTAGGTCAGCTGGGAAAAGCATTGAAGGAAGAAAAGGAAAATTTAAGCGAACCAACATAGCCGAGCGAGCATAATAAATTTTTGGTAGCGTAAGGGACTTTAGTGAGGTATACGCGCGAAAGAGTTAAGAAGTGCGCATGGAATCCGAGAAAGCGAGAAGTGCGCTTACGAGAGTGCATGAATGGGCGGAAAGATGGCAAGTAGTTTTATGGGCGAGTGTGAGCTGTGAGTGATGGAGAGGAAGCAAGAAGTATATGTGTAGAGAGTTAAAGATAGATACCTATGAGAAAGAGGAATGCTATGTGTAAATGCTGCAAATTATAATGTATGTGGAGAGAAAGAGAGTGGTTGTAATAATTAACTTGCTTATGGAGTGTCAATAATGCTTTAATGTTAGGGGGCAGCAGTGCACGGTTATCAAGAATGCTTTGATAATTGACTTGGTATAGAAATGACTACGTTATTACTACATAGAGTTATTAATTTAAATTGTTAGATAAATTTTGTAAAAAGTTCAATGATTTTTTTAAATATTATTTTTAATAAAACAAAATTAAATATTAATTAATTATTTTATTCATTAATTATATTAAATAAAAAAAAGAAATTAATAAAATTGTTGAAAATTTAAGTAGTGTAGAATAATTAATATTAGAACTACAATTTTTATATACTAACAAGTGAAAAAAATTTATTAAAAAGTTATACTTATTTAATAATGCAAAAAATGTGATCATGCATACAATTAATATTAAAGCTTTGATACAGCTTATGCTATATCAAACGAAGTTCCTACGTTTATATTCGTGTGCTGCCATCTTTTATAGATGTCATGAACTACTATCATTTTTCTTGTAAGATAATGCTTGAAATGGATAAAAAGCACTGCTAAACAATTTTGTAAATATATATTGATCTTGTTATTATGAATCGAATAATTTTCTTGTAAATTACAAGATTAATACTAAAAAAAATTAATAAATTTATGAGTGAAAAATAAAATAAAAAAAAGTTTGAAAACTTATTGGCTTAACTTACGCTATTGTCAATATAGAATAATAAAAATATGTTTTAATTATTAAATAAAATGTAAAAAATTTACAGATATTAAAATTACTATTTTCAATTATTTATAATAAACAAATATCACAAATGAAAAATTAAATAAATTTAATTCTTATTATTTCTTTTTACTATTAAAAAAAACCAATGCGTTTCATCATAAAAAAAAAAAATTATGATTCTTAAACATTCTGATTATTTTAAGTTTAATTTGAACAATACCAATCAATAAAAGTAACAATTACTTAAAAAAAATAAACAAACAAAATTTGTATCGTTGATGATAGAACATTAGTCACTTCAATAAAATTTTTGTTTGAAAAGTAATGCAGATACATAATATCGCTACGACTCATCCAGGAAAATTTCTCAAGGGTGCTGAATGCACGTACAAGAGTATAGAGTATATATAAGTTGGAGAAAGGGCATTTCCGTTTAATTGGCAAGGGAGGAAGAGAGAAGAAGAGAGAGAGAGAGAAGGAAGGACTTTAGCAGCATTATTCCGAGGCTGCTATTCGGTTAGGCAGACACTCGATAGTTAGTCCTGGGAGAAATGGATTAATCATTAGAGAGAGCCCGCGGGTGTTCGCCTGCCAAGTAGACAACGTAGTTATATGTATCTCCGCAGACGCTGGATTATAGTAGTTGCGGTAGATCGAATCGACGCGGATAACTTTCTGGACCGCAATCGGCGGCAGCGGTTGTAGTAGCAACGATGGTAGAGTATAGCCGCGGAACTGAGCAGCTCTACTACTACTACTACTACTACTACTACTACTGCTGCTGCTGCTGCTGCTGCTGAGAGAGGTCGAAATTCACCTGGGAATCGAAAGCTAGAAACCTCTCCTTCCCAGTTTCTCTCTCTGATACACACCGGCCACGAATTTGCGTTTGAAATCAACTGCAGAACGCGCATGCGGTTATACCTCTTTAACTTTTAGCCAAATTGAATTAGCTCTCACTCTCTCTTAGCTGTCCAACTTTTGAAAAACTTCTAAATACTACTGATACTTTTCCCCTACATTATTTTTATTGAGTTTCAAACATTGTTTTAATAAAACTTATTTTTTGAGTACAATCCTACAGTTCAAAATATTAAAATGTCAAATTTTAATTATTACTATTATTAATGTAATTTATAAGTTGTAAGTAATATTTTTTTTTTAATTATATGGAATTATTAAAATTATAATTTAAAGATTTTCTTTTTAAATTAAGGAAAATAATATTTATATATTTTATTATGTGTAATGATTAGAAGGATCTTAGAATGTCTCAGTTAGTATATAGTTTCGACTTTGTAATTCACAGGTCGTGAGTTCGATTCTCGAGGCTCGTGCTTGTCTGAAACGTTATTTAAAGATCCATGTCTGATATGTATTTGAATGCGTTTTGAAAAGACATTATTGTAAAACATAATTAAAGCAATCTCGTTGCGTAATTGGGAAATAATTCCAATAAAAATTATAAATAATAATATTTTTTTTAAATAAACTTTTGCAATAATCATGCACTTAAAAAATGTAGTGATAATTTAAGCAAAACTTTGAGTTAGAAAAAAATGATAAAACAGTAGTAGTTTTTTATGATAAAAATTAAATTTACATACCAAACATAAAAAGTCAGAGCACACCGAATACATCTATACAATTAACGTACACAAATTCGCCATAGCATTAAGTCGCGCAATTTTTTAAACTATAATACGTACACACAGGTGTAGAAGTCTACGTATATGTGTATAAGGGCGCAAATCCCCCGAGGCATCAAATCGCATCGCCGAGGTATCTGCAGCAAGAGCAAGACGAGAAGACCCAAAAGTTTTGCGAGATAGCGATCAATATCTTCCCCTCCTGAAATATGCGCTGCACCAATTTACCGATCAAAATTATTATTAAGAGGCTCCGGGAGGCTGCCGCAAGGTAGCTGCTCTGCTGCTGCTGCTCATCCTCTCCGCGCCTCTGCACAACGCTATACTCTCCAGCACGTTAGTTTCTTTTTATTTTTTTATTTTAATAAAAAGAAAAAGTAAGTGCAGATTTATCAGCGGCTTCTCTTTTCGCTTACCGGCGCTCTTTGCTTTTTATTTATACTTATACTTTACCTGCTATCGTCGCTTATCTTCATTAAATTCTCCCCGAAACCAGACGAAAGATATAACGTTCACATGCGGTGAAGCAGACGGAAGCTACTGATGCGTTTGAAAATAAAAATAAAATTGATTTGCTGTGTAAGACTTATTTGTCATACAAAATTATAAATTATTTATATTCTGCTTCTAAGAATATTTATAATTTAATAAAAATTACAGATTTAAAATAAATAAAAAAACTATTAAGTTATCATACCAAATAATATTTGTGAAAATGAAAATTTTAAATGAAAATTATATAAATCATAAGCAATTCTCGATCGCCAAAAAGAAAAAATCTCAAAAATTTAATTATTTTTTTAAAATTAAATTCTATTAACAACAATACTCATTTAATCCAGTAATCGATTTAAGTAAAGACTATCAGAAGTAGTTTACCTTAATTTCGTAACTGTACACTCCAATCGATCATGCGTAAACACACAGTACAACAGCAAAGATACATTTACGTAAAATCAAAAGCACTTTGGGCAGTAGCGCAAAACGCTTAGGTAAATTAGGCCGGTTTTAACGGCACTATACATATACCCGGTTACAAATCCTTAAGGCACAACTCGCGGCTTCTGCGCGGTAAGTGCACGCATGTATTCAGGAAAAGCTCGCAAATGAAATCTTATGAGAGAGAATAAGAACGAAAAGTAGGAGGTGGAGGAGGAGGACATGCGGTTTAGAAGTAAAGGAACGAATGAAGAAATGATCATCGGGTTGTAAAAAGAGATAGAAGGGGATGCTAAAAATAAAAGTATATATACTCACATGACGTCAATATACGTCGAAGGTAATAAGATAGAAAACCGAGGGGGTTAAAGTAGTGGGTGTAGATACAAGATAACAATCGGTCTGCTGTGCTTGGCTTCTGGCAGTCTTCTCTGAGATTACAGGCTTAGCCCCTCATGGGAATTCAACCTCTTTCTCTCTTTCTCCTGCCTCTTGCTTCTTATGATATTACTTGCGTGTGTAAGTGGCCGCAGATCGGTGGTGGTAGCACAGGTTATATTGCCAGCTGGAGGAGATGACTTTGGATAGGTATAGGATAGAAAGTCATAGGGTGTGGAAAGGCTACTTATAGATGAAGCTTACGCATTACTTGACTGCGTTTTGAATTTTAATTTATTATGTGAATTTATAACACTTGAAAACAAATTACTTTATTTATATTTTTTTTGTGTAATTTGATGCTATTAAATTTCTTCATTTATTGATAAAATTGTAATAAATAACTGTATGAATTTGTATAATATAATTATTCTAAATTAATAAAAACATCAATAATATCATTTACACCATAATCAGAAAAATCAACAAGGAAATGTAGAAAAGAAAATTACTTGGATAAAAGCACCACTTGGTATGAAAAGCGAAGAAAGCATCGTTATATGGTAGAACAACCACATTCGTAATAAGGAAGAAACAAAGAGAGAAAGAAAGATAGAGAAAAAAAGCCTACAGAATACGAGGGGGGGAAAAAATGTTGAAGTAAGGAGAAAAGGGTTTTCACGAACTGCAAAATGCAATTATCCGCATTAGTCTGGAGGGTATCACGATCTGCCAACACACAACCACCACCACCAGTCTATTTCTATAGATGCTTAAGGGGGATGGCAAAAGGAAGCTAGTCAACGGATTACCGAAGGATACGGTAATTGGAGAAGCAATAACTAAACGACCTCAAGACCTTTCTTAATTCTCTTTTCTTTTGACTATTGTGACAACTGTCTGGTGATGATTATATTCGGATGTAAACATTAGCTTTTAATTATCTTTGATTTTTCATCATAAAAATGTATTTACGTACGTAATAATGTTTTTATTTTAAGTTTTATAAATTTATAATTTTTATTTTTAATTTGTTTCTTTCTAAAAATGTATAAAAATTAAAAGAAAGAAAGAAAGAAAAGTCGAGAACACAGTTCTATACGTACAAACAAAAGATCCGATCACGAGTGTCAAGAAAAAAACCATGTAACACATTAAAGGGGTGGTATTAATAAAATCGATGAAAAATGTACCCTATACCGTAATAATTTAAAAATCTGTATTGTTTTTCCGATCTTTTCTCTGGGATCCCTGAAAAAGAATTGAAGGAAATACCATTTGAAAAATCTTTTTTCTCTAAGGCAATCGCGTGTATCTGTATCTAGAGCTCGTAACATACATGACGGACGGCTGATCGTCATCGGCTAGTTGAAAAAGTGTAGTTTTTCGACAAAGCCCAAAACAGAGGGTACAAAAATATATAATGTAGCAGTATATGAGGCGCCGGCGTGTAATTCAAATCAAAGACTTAAGCGCCTTTTTTTCTTCTTTTCTTTTATCTATAAACTACTTCAAAACGTTGGAGTTTTGGTCTTGTAATGAAAAACGGGGTACATTAGCGTGTGTAGTTGTATAATCTCTGCGGTCCTGACGAAAAAACACGACGTTATCTTGCACGCAATATAAACACCAAACACATTGGGTTTAGGACGGAAGGTCATTAATTGACGTCAATGTGACAGAGACCACAGATCGTCGAGATCATTGTCGACAAAAGACTGATATGAGCCTGACGACGTATACGCGCATATTGGAAGTGTGTAGAAGCCGTCATCCACAGTGAAAAGTTGTGGATAGGTCTTGACGTTCCATCTTGGTTTCTCGATCTTACACACATCTATGTACACTAACTCCGGGCAAGAAATGGAAAATTTTAGTTTAAATTGCGCTCTTTCTCTCTCTTGACCGAACTCTCTACATCGTATCGATGTGTGTTTCAGAATTGTTAATTCGAATTGCTGATCCCTCTAAATTTACATTCATTAGAATATACTTCTGTTTTAGTTTATATATGTAGGTATAAGTATATATAATAGAGGTTGACTTACATTAGTAAGGATAGTTTAACAATTGACGATAGGTAGCTGTGAAACTTTTTTGATGCATCAAAAATAAAAGCGTAGTTGTTCTCTGTCTCGTAACGATTTTGTATCACCGACATGTAAATGTATTTTTATCATTTCCTATTCTTAGAAGCTTAACATTTGAATTCGATTTTTGTTTCTTCTTTTTCAATTAAATCGATGATTTTTGGTCAACTAATGAATTTCATTTGAATAAATAGGAATATTTAAATTAGATTTTATTTACCAAAAATTATAGCTTTTGAATAAATACGTATCAGCTGTTGATACAACTATAAATGTTATTAAAAAATCATAACAAAAAATTGTATAAAATTATACTTATTGAAATTTTCTATTTATTGAAAATGTAAATAATCAATTTCCTTTTTTTTATTGAAAAAATAAAAGAAATTTGTGTTTATTATAATACAATTTCATATTAATTAAATTTTTCTTACTATTATTTTTATTTCTCTTTCTTATAAATAATTTGATGATCAGTGAAAAAATATGTGATAAATGTACAATAAAAGAATAATAGAATTGATTTAAAAAGGAACAGTCAGCTGATCTCGATTTCCTGTTTTAATATGCATTAAGTTGCCAACTTTCAACTTTGATTATGGTGCTCGATTGTATATCTATGTAAGAAATCGGCCGGATGTCTACTGTTTGTCGCTCTTGACCTTTACTTCGATAAACTGTCATTTATTTCTTCTTGTCATTGTACGATTTTTTTATGTAAAATTGTTGAAGCCACTCGTTTTCTCCAAGAGTCATAAAATATCAATTTTATTTGTACGAAACAAATAAAATATTAGTAAAAATTAAAAAAAATAAAATTAGTTTTGAAAAAGTTAAAAAAAATATCCTTAAGAAAAATAATTAAAAAAAGAATTATAAATATTCTTAGCAACTCATTTAGCATCTACAAAAAAAAAAAAAAAATCAAGTTAAAAAATCCAAAAAACGTGATCATTAACAAATAAGTGATAACAACCATTAAAATACAAAAACAATAACAATACTGAAACACTAATAAAAAAAATTAAAAAAATTCAAAAATTATCTGATAATCTTTTAATGCTTATTCATCTAATCTCGATGAACCCTTCCATCTAAACAAATCCACGTATAGCGGACGTTGCCATTTACATTAATTCAAGATAAAAATCACCTCCCTAAATGACGTTTAAATTATAATAAATTCGTTGTTTAAATGATAAGTAGTACACGAGTCAGCCAGTATCATCTGAAAATATTATCTTTTACCTCATTGATTATAACGAACGAAAAAGAAAAAAAAAGAACAGGGAGTAGAAGAAATATCAGTTCGAAGAAAGTGAAACAACGACATTGAAAGATATAGCTAAGGTAAGAGCTGTGGTATTAGTTGCAGTCAGTCTCATATTCCATCTTTTTTCTCTCTCGCTCTTTCTCTTACCTTCTCACCATATCGCATGGTAAGGTCGATTATGATGAAGTGGCCCTCTTGTTATCCTTTAAACAAGACTCTTTCTCTTTCTTTCACAGTTGGCTCTCTTGTGAACAAACAGCAATACAATTCGTTGCTCAACAGTCGCGCTCCTGCAGACTCTTTCGGTCTTTTATGCCATTAGGCCCCCTGCCATGAGTTGAGAGTAGGAGGAGGAGGAGGAGAGGGGTGAATGCATAAGCCCCCCCATTGCTTTCTAGCACCCTTGTTCGGTCAATTATAAACATAAGGCCCCGTTTCAAACACGATGCATTATACACTCATTCGTATATTAGCTAAGATGCATCTCTCGCGTACCTCTCCTCTGACTCTTTAACTTTCTCGATACTCTTTTCTCAGTCTTCCCCTACATATTATATGTATACGTGTTCTTTTTTTGTTCTCGCTCTCTCATTCTCAGCGTTATAATATTTTTTTTTCCTTCCAACAACTTATTGGTGTAACGATGCGATGTCAGGACTTTGATTAAATACTCAGTTAATCGAATAATTTATAATGTTGAGCTCGCGTTTGATTTTACGACTAATTGATTGAACGCACCTACTTATTCTTTTTATCATTTGTGATAAGTATGTAGGGATAATAACATGTTAATTATAGTTATTGATATATTAATATTGCGAATTTGTAACGGACCAAACAACACAATATCTAAATATTAACAATTGTTAAGTCCTTATATCAATTGTAGTTTTCCACAGTTCTCTCATACCATTAGAAGTGGCTTAGTTATAGCGATTCAATTTCGAAATCTACAGGTCGTGGGTTCAATTTCGGATACCTGCCATTTTTGAGCCTTAGCTGAAATACACTCGATATAGTGTTAAAAAGCTATGAAAAAAGACATTTAAATATATTATCTTAGGACGATGCTGGTTCTTGATTTACTTATTTATTTTTTAATTTTGTTTCAAACTAAATATATAACAAAAATAAGAATTATACTGATTCCTAAGCTCATTCCTGTTAAAGACTTAAATCGTACAGGAGTAAGGTTATTCCTTATAAAAAAGAAATTATTGATATTAATGATACATAAAAATTCTAAAAAAAAATTTTACAATTTTTAAAAATGTGCTTAAAATACAAGAAAAATAAATACAAACTGCATAAGAAAAAAAAACTGACAATACTTTTACGGTTTTTATATACTTTAAAATTTATTGTTCAAGTTTTTATCGAGCGACAAAATTTCTCGAAGCCATTTACGCATTCTAACACATGCAATTCCTAATTATTAGCACATTTTTTTTTTATTTTTTAGATTTTAATAAAAGTTAAATATCTAAAATAAGTAATACCAAATAAATTCTATTAGAGTACATTAAAGAATTCATATTTTAATAATTAATATAAAACTAATAAAACAAAAAAACTAAAAGATTGAATCTTGTTAATAAGTGATCCAATCTTACCAGTAGAATAGGAAATAAAAACAAAAAAAAATAGTCATAAATAGATAATAAAGAACTTTTATAGGGAGAGTCACCAAACAATCGGCCGATGCACTTCGTGCGCCGCAGTTCCGGTTTCGTAGTATCGACAAAGTACACAAAGTCAAGCTACGTCATTCAGTCAACGATAAATTAGGGGTGAAAGCCCGGCGTTACGCTGGTTAAGGGATTGAATCGTTTCCGCATGACACGTGTTTCTTACTCGTATTACCAAGCGATTACCCTATGTGCACTTCACGCTCTTCTATATGATGTACAATGACAATGACTTTAGCTAATATCTTTATATTTGATTCTTGCTTATCAGCAATATTTGTGTTTTATTTTTATAAATAAGATTCATATATTTTAATAGTGATATGTTTGATAAGTTGGAAAAAAAATGTTAAATCTACATGATTTATTATGTGAGAAACAAAACTAAAGAGATAAATTATCGCAGCAATTTTTAAATATAGTTTATTCTGTTGTTTTTTCAAATACAAGTAAAAAAAATTTAATACTTGACTGCAAAAAATGTATCATATCTGATACAGAATACAATATAAGCAAAAACTTACCCTAAAAATAAACTTCAACTTTCTAACATCATACACAACACACAATATCGTCCCCCTAAAAAAAATAAGCACAATCTCCGTAAAATCTAAACGTTCACATCTTCCAAAAAAGCTACACTTTTTCTCTCTCTCTCCACATATGAGTTGGCAAAAAGTATATATATCGACATGATATTCCGTATTAGCGAGTGTTTCCCATCAACATTTGTCTCAGTCGGTCCATCTCCCTTCTTTCCTTTTTTTTACCGCCGTTCGCTCATCTCCGGCTATATCCCGATAAAAGTTTTGTGACTATGACCTCTCTTCCATACACGCATCCTACTGTAGATACAAAGTCACTCGTGTCCCCCTTCAAACAAATCCAAAAAGAAAAGCAGCGGCGCAATGCCTGCAACGCGCACGCCGGATCAGAACGAATCATTAGGCCCCTGTCCTATACAATAGGGTAACGCAACGGTGATGGTAGTAGCAACCCCCGCAGGAAGTTTAGCGTGGAAGAGGATCTTTTTTCGCGCGTCGTGTATGTATGTGTGTATGTGTCCCACGCCATGATATCTAAATCCGAGACGGCATGAAAGCTCGGAAGAGGGTACATCCGCACGTTGCCGCGAATGATTTACGATTGACCCCCTCCCTCCCCTATACACTTCTCTCCTACTCAACCACCCCCACCTACATACGAGCTTCCTTCTTGACGTCTGATTTAGTTCACCCTCATCCTTTTTGCGAATGAATTGTTGAGCTATGTATTTTCTTACTTTTCAATGTTTGGACATTTACTTATGTGTGTACAATTGATTATTTAAAAAATTTTTATTATTTGAAATAAAAATAAAAAAATAATTAAAAAATCGTTTTAAAACTATAAATGTAAGATACAGTAATCAAAGTTAACAATTGAATAAATATTAAAGTAAAAAAAAAAAGAAAATGCAATTTTTCAAAATTATAAATTTCTCATTTCTAACGAATTAGAAAGTTTATGAAAAATGTTCTACTAGAACTTAGAATGCGTGTGACTACCTAGAAACATACATTTTAAGAAAAAAAAAAAAGAAGAAAAAAAGTATAAATGTTGGCACTTTATGAAACGCTCGTTTTTCAACATTTGTCGCTATTTAACTAATAGAGGTCAAAAGCCACCCAGAAGGATAACTTAAAAGACGCATATAATCGGTGAAAGGAATACCCTCTTGAAAAAGAAAAGAAGTATAAACCCACTCAAAAACTCTTGTCAAAAACTCAAGAGCCCATGGAAAACAGTCCAAAGAGAATAAAGGAATGATAAATCCGTAAAAGCGTTATGAAGGGACGAGAAAAACGTCAAAACTAACCGCCTCGGCTCTTAAACTCGGATAGTTGTTTCAGAAAATAGAAGAGTATCTCATGTCACAAGCCCTTGGTATTGTATATAAATGCTCTGTTTTCTCAAGTATATAGTAGGAGGTCTTTAGCTAATTCTGTGGCCTGCCAACATAGAGAATATCGGCATGTATAGCCGCAATATTTACGCAACAAGCGGTCAACAGAACAAGAAAAGTCCAAAAGAAAAAGTCTGGTTCGCTCTTCTTCTCTGTTTATACTTTCGTTCGCGTTTCGGGTTGGGGGGGCTATTGTCCCGTATAGTAACCAACGGATAGCTTTTCTCTTCCCCCCCTGAGCTATTTAGCATACGTCTCTTGGGTTCCTGGGACAAATTTCATCCCAGCGTATAGGTATATATATAAGCGAGCCAGCTAACCAAAAATAAAAGGATAAAGCCCATCAAATTGGCCCAGTGAAAGCTTGCGCGGCATAAATCAAAAATTTGAGAAAACGCCACAGAGCGCCGCCGCCACCACCACTACCGCTGCTCTCTGGCTTGTAACGCTGAGGGATTTATGACTCCCACCTCTGTACAAAAAAAAAAAAAAGAGCGGTACCAGTGGGGGTATATTCTATGTATATGTTTGTATTAATCTTGCGTGCAGGAGCGTTTATATTTTGTCATATTACATATATACCTTGTGACTATAACCACAGCCGGATCAGTGTATGTATATGTCCTACTCTTGGACACACGCGAGCCTTTTGCGCAAACCCCTTCGAAGCCTGCGGATTTAATACTTTTGTTTAAAACATGATCTATATTACACGTATAAATGTATATAGTCGCTTAAATACAAGCAAAGTGAACAATTTATGAGAGTTAAGCTATAGGGTTTGAGCTACTGAGGATTTCTCTCTTCTTCTTCTTCTTCAGGTTGTGTATGCTTAACGCGGAGCAACCGGTCGCATCCCTTCGTTGAGCATAGGTACGCTACAACGAGCTCCCACGCTCTCTTTCTGGAAATAGAGAAAAAGAGAGAGAAAGAGAGATTCAGTTGTGTATCTGTTTTATGTATATAGCACCACACCTCCACATTTGAAATTTGACGCGGATCTTTTATTCCTGTAGCTCATCTCGCTAACGATTCCTTTATCGTTTCGACACACTTTTTTCCAACCACTCCGATTCCTTCATCTATTCTTTAACATGTTATGAGAGAAAAATAACGTGTCCCTACGTGTCCTTTATAACTGACCTCTACTTTACATGGAGGTATTCGTTTTTAAGGATGAGCGGCTTGGTTTCACCAACTGAAATGAATAGAATGAGCCTAGAGAAAAAGAGAGCACCTGCTCACCAGGGTTCTATGGCTAATTGAATATAAAAGCTTTGGACTGTCTTCGCAAGGATCGGAGAAAAATTGCTTTTAATATTTAACAAGTTTTTGAAAAAGCTTAAGCTTTGGTGTTGGTTGGTGTCAAGTGGCTTATATAGACCTGCGACCTTACATTTTTCTGCTTTCAAGTGATAATGTTGAATTGGGTATGTGTTACAATACCACCAAACGCGTGGTTTTTTATATTTTCAAAAGTCACAACAGACTGTAAAGAAAGTATAATAGAAGGGTATGGATTTCCAGAGAAAATTTATTTTTAACAAGGAACCATGCGATTTTGAGTAATATATTTTGCATTTTAAATAGTATTTTAAAATACGTTAAGATTATTAGAATTTTAGGTATAAAAATACTTTGTTAAATATTTTTTAATAAAACAAAAAAGAAAAAAAAAATTTATAGATTCATTAGTTCAAGTTTTTTGAAAAATTTTTATTACACCCAGAAAGCAAGTGCTTTTACATACAAATACATCTCATCAATAGTGAAGAAATTTATGCAGACAATATTTAAATGTTAATACTTTATCTATTTTTGAAACATTGTTTATAAAACAAGAAAATATTGTATCTATAGTACGTTGAATTCGCTATTCAATTAAATTGTTCAAGTAGATATAAATGTATAGGGCTTCAAATAGCTTAGTCGGTAGAATGATAGTAACTTTATAATCCACAGATTGTGGGTTCAATCCCCGGCATCTATCGACTATAGTGCGAGCATTCGCAAGCCAAAATACGCTCATTAGTGTGTCAAAAAGGCTTAAATTAATTTATGACTCATTAGTCTTGCACTTATGTGAACTTTTTTTTTTTTTTAAATTTTTATTAATTTACACGTTTACTTATATGTTACAATTTTACATTGTTACTCAACAAAGTATTTTATAGTATTTTGTTTACAATCATTACAAACTAAAATTATTTTTTAAGAGATCAACATAAATATATGTTTTAAGAACTTTACTTCTAATATTAGCAATTAACTAATCATTTCCAAAATCCACAATAGTTATGTTAAACAGTAAGCAAATAACAAACGCTAATAACCTTGCTATTTACCTAACATTACCATAAAGACCTGCAAAGTATCATTGGCTGCATATATACAAAATAGATACAAAAATATTTAAATGTGAAAAGAAATTATAACAGGTTAGCATGTCAAAGCTACGGGGCATAATTCTTCTACTGTACAAAAACTTCAGTTATATAAACACACACATAAAATTTTCATCTCATTGCAAAGGACACACCATTTATCGGTCTATACCATTCACCGCATCTTAATCACCTGGAAAACTGTAGAAATTAGCGACACGAGAAAAAAAAAGAAATGGGCGGTTTCCTCGAAATGCATACACACATATCACTCAAGTGGCGCCAAGTGAGGAAAAAAAAGGATCTTCCCTCCCCTCAAACCATTGTTTTGTATTAAGGCGCGTGCGACAAGGTTCGTCTGCACTTGGTCTCTCTCTTCTCTAAAGTTATGCAGTCGACATGGCTTCCGTGGCTGGGTTGACATAATCTCCAGCGCGATCTCTAAACGTCCCCCGCCAGGATCTTTTCTCTTCTCCCTTATGAGAAAGAAAGGCCCTTTTTTGTATGTATATGCTTTGGCTGCTTTAGCGGTACACACACTCGAAAGTGGGCTTTCGCTGGACCCTAAAACATATAGAGGTACACGCGTGCTCTTGCCATGTCCGAACACTTTTTCTCTCTCGTATTGCACATATCGGAGTCAAGATCTTAAGTGCGCGCACCATAGCGGATCTATAGGCCAACATCTGATCCTTAAAAAGGAGAGGCCCTTGGAAAATAAGGAAATGCACTTTCTTTTACTTCTTTCTTTCTTTTTCTGATCCTGCACGTTTCTTCCACTTTTTTTGCCGCGCGCCCGACTTTTCCTCGATTATCTATAACCTGATGGCCCTTTTTTTGTTTTTTTTTTTGTTACGTTGTCTTCGTTTAGTGCTGGGATTTTTTTTGTAAAATCATGCACGTTTCCCATCAATTAGTCAAACTTGACGCAGAAAATAATGCTGAGCTGTAAATATGATATCTTATTTACGAGGAATAAGACAATGATTCAATGTGTGACAGTTAGATAAAGATTATTTAAAGAAGATTACTTTATAAGTTTTGTTAACAAAAATTTGTATTTTCTTACAATTTTATTTCATTTTTTTATATAATTAATAAATATATTTTGTTATAATATTATTCTAAAGCAAGATTTCATACAGGAGTAAGAGTATATTGTATACTATTATAATGTTTTTTTTTTTTTTAAATGTTAATAAAATGTCAAGAACTTCAAGAACAAGCATTTTTAAATATTGTAATAATAATCTACAACTACATTTTATAAGTATCGAATAGCCAAAGGATGTAAGTCAGCATTTTAATGACTGACATAAATCGATTAAAAAAAAATTTTTAACTTTTGTCGTTAATGTTGTCGTTGGGTAGATAGGCTACATTACATCGTTCTAAAAAAAATCATCGTCGTCGTCGTCGTCGTCACTTACGTAAAGGTGCGATCGTCGATGGCTAGCAACCGATAAAGTCCAACCCGTCAACGTAATGCGAATAATATGAGAATTATGTATGCGCTCTCAGCTTTTTTTTCTTTATCGTTCGAACGTATTCTCTCTTTCTTTTTTTTTTTCTTAGCCTCGAAGCTCGATCATTTCCGTTCGGCGCGTATATAAGCGATACACCCCGATATATCTCTCTCGTCCACGCGTTCTCTCTTTCTCTCTCGAGAACTTTGATGGACTCGGATAGCCAGTTCGAAGGTGGCTCCCGCTTCTCAAGAAAGCGCCAAGCGAGACACACGACGGATACTCTTATATTATGTATATGTATATATATAACCGATGTATTTATGTATCGCGGCATCGGGCACGCGAACTGATCGAGTGTCCTCTCTTCTCTCTCTCTCTCTTTCTACCCTAAGTCTCCCTCTAAACTACACGCTTACCATCTATCCGTATAAATTTATAAAAGCTCGGCCAATATTCATAGAATCAACGGACGACCATAAGCTTAGCTTACCAAGTTTACTTCTGATCTTCTCTTTCTGTCTCTCTTTATGTCGTATATAGCTTATTCGAAATTCGAATTTCATCTGAATCTTAAATCAAGATTGCGTTGTACTGTGAGACGAGGTTGGTCGCGTTGTCTACTACTACTACATATACGTATTCGGTACAATGATTCGATTATAGAATCATTGGGAGATTCATCTAACTCTTTGAGACGTACAGAATGTAGGCGACGCAAAAGCTTCTCCAAAAGGACAACGATGGCTATTTTTTTCTTTTTCTTTATGAGGTTTTCGTCTGCGCTGTAATGTGATAGATGATGTTTGATTTTATTTGGAAAGAATATTATGAAAAATTTTATAGAAAATCAAATGTTAAATATTTTTTAGTAAATTAAAATTAAACAAAAATTAAATCTATATTAATAAAAAATATTGTTAAAACTATTTAAAAAAATCATAATTATAAACATAGCGTTAAAACATACACCCACAACAACAACAACAACAACAAAAAACATGTTGTTTCACATAGGTCACACAAAAATACAACAAAGACTAGAAAACTAAATAGAAGATCTGCATGTCTTTTAATAAATAACTCAACAAAGTCAACCTAACATAGCATATGTCACTCTAAGTCCATTTCTCGTTCTCGCTTTCCTTTCAACCCATTGTACTTTTATCTCCCATACTCTCAAGGAGTATCCCATATCGAGAGGTATATATACAACTCTCTCCCTATTTTTCAACTCTGACGTAAGAAAGAGAAAAGAGGAAGAGCCGCAGAGACAAGAGAGAAAACGAGAGTATAGAATGAAAAGGGCCCCCCCTGTTATATAGGTGACTGACTATACTATACAGAGAGGATGAGTGAGGGAGTGTAACTTAGACCTGCGGTCTAGTACCTGAGGGCTCCTAGCCGTCACACACAGAGTGTACAGTGTACACCTTCGTAAGTCACGTGAAACGCTGGCGCCGCGTAGACGAAAGAGTGAGAGAAAGAACCTATATACACTCCTATCTACCATTTCTGTACTAGGTTGCATCTAATGCCAAGAGGCAGGGTTTTCCCTATAGGTATATGTTTTTCCCGTAGATTATTATTGTCGATACGTGTGCTCTGGTCTTGTCATTGCGATTATATCGTTCGAAATCCTAGCCAAGGACAAGCCAAGAAAAAGAGACTTGCTTTTACCATCACACCACACGATCTTTCTCCAGCGCCCTTTCTCTCGCTTTTCCTTCCCTCTTGGTGTATATCTGTATACATACAAGCGTTCACCAAAGATATATCCAAACGACACGTTATATGCCTATAGGACACCGATGAACGGAAGGGAAAACTTCTCTCTCTCTTATACTGTTATTTTCGGGACCAAAGTTTATCACACCGCTTGTCGTGAATCTGTCTCTCGATGCGTTTCACTGTTTAGATTTGAGCCTGTCGTCTTTTTAGTATTTTCTATTTTTTTTCTCTTTCTCTCTCCATTCTTTATCTAGTCCATGTTTTTCCAGGTACAAGATCGACACGTGTTTCGTGGAAACGCGCTTTGCAATCTAAAATAAAAAACAAAAAGAAATGAGACATGTTAAGAGGCGGCAAAGAAAGAGAGAGAAAAGAGAATGAGGTGTATATACATATAAGGACCAACAAAATTATTGCTTTGAAGTATTGACGTCTGACGTGCGACATGGCACTACGCTTAACTTTTTACATGACTTCTGAGAAACGATATCCTCGAACGAAATATAGAGGGAAGAAAGAAAAAATGATTGTTGCATGCTTCTTATCGTACTCTGATTTTTTTTTCTTGACTTTTTAAGTTGGAAATTTGATGAAATCAGTATTTTCTGTCGATCAAAGTTTTGTTTTGTTTTTCTTGAATTGTAATCATAGAACCTTAATGACTTTTTGCCAAATGAGTTTTATAATTTTTTTTATTCTAAAAAAAGAACTGTACAAATTGTTTTTATCTTTTCTACAAATCAAAATCGAATTTATGAATTTTGAAAAAATCTCATAGAGTCATTATAGGTACTTTCAATTTTTGGGATATAAAGTCATGAAGAGAAAGCATCACGTAACTTCTATGGCATAGAACATCTTTTACACGTAGATGTACGTTTTGCGAACCGTGAGAAAAGCGCTAGGAATCGCAAACTTTGAAATTAAGTCCAACGGGATCGAGATGAACGGTTGGACGTAGCTATATTTCTCTCTCGTTCCTTTAGCAGCTCCTGCCCTTAAGTCAAAGTAAGCGAGGACACACTTCGACTACTCTTCAACGCTGTGTAGTCAAAACCCGATTTCGCTTTTATGCACCATGCCAGAATAAACTGCGAATACAGGGAGATCGAAAACGAATCAAGCTATACACAACACACAAACACACATGCAAGAGAGACATGTCGTGGGAGTGAGAGTATAAGGTATGTAAGCAAGTGAGATAGATAGCGATAGAGGGAGGGCGACGTAGTGACGCCAATAAGGATCGGTGGCTGGCTGTAATTTTTTTCTTTTTTTCTCTTTCTCTCTCCTGCCGATCGTGTTAAACATGAAACTGGTGAGTGCACGGACACACAGGGCTGGAAAGTAACGGAGAAAGAACCAACTCTACTGCTATACCTTATAGCTGCTGCTGTTGCACGCGGAGCCGATTGGGCCAAATTGCCGGCGCAGCGATATTATCGCAGAAAAGAGCCCGGCCAACTTTCGCGGAAAAACGGAGCCCCTTCATGCTTTCTTGCGCTCGCAGAGTCACTACTAGATTGAGCGCGAGGGTGCCTTAGGGCGGCTATGTGTATACTCGACCAACCGATCGCTTTGTAATGGCTACTGCTCTCCCGCAGAAGAGAGACTCGTGAAACAATACTTTTGTTGACCTGCATATCCGTCTATAAATGTACTTTTCTAGACTTTCATTTGACTTTCTGTAATTTAGGATAGATTTTTTTTATTTTACCTGCAGAAAGTTTAGATGATGTTAATTATAAGCACTACAAAAAATTAATTATAATGAACTTATACTTGATTGGTATAAATTTATTTCGAAATGTGTATGTGTATCTAATACAGTAAAATATTTATAAAATTTAGATTGATAATAATTGTTCTTTGGAAATAAAAGAAAAAACGATTTAGAAATAAGAGGGTGAAAAAAAAAGTTAATAGAAAATTTTATTCGGAAGAAAGAAGATCGAGAGACGCTTGCGAGAACGCGCGCAAATAGATGAATGGCGATGCAGACTGGCAGACTGACACGAGGGAAGTACCGATATCCAAGGCAACAATTTATCACTTGGGGGGGGGGGGTAGCTTGCATTCTAGTCTCACTCTTTCTCTCTCAAAGATCGACTCTCAAAGTGGAAAGAGAAAAGTATAGACAACACACGTAGTCGTATAAGTTTGAAACATGTGAACATATATTATATGCTAAAATCAATGTATAATGTAACTTTACGCATATACAAAGTAATTTGATAAATTTTTCAAGTATTAGTGGTTCATCAGCTTAGATCAAATTGATATACAGCATTAGATAAAGATTTGATTGTTATGTGAGTAATTTTCAAACTATCATCAGGTCTATTTGGATAGAACCCTGATTCAAAAGATCAGAAAAATGTGTGCTCAATCGTCAAGTAATTAGTAAAAGAATAAAAAATGAAGCCACTATTTCACAATACAAATTACTATTTCAAACATTTTCAAGCTTCTCTAATCTCATTTTATATCTGATTATCTTTATTCAAGAAACTAAATAATTTAAGATTTAATTAGACGTAGATACTTATATGCATAAAATAAGATGAAAATTACTTGAAAGCATTATACGTATACTACTCACGTGCTGCTGAAGGTAAATAAATAATTAGAGAAAGAAGCGAGGCAAAGGAAAACAAATATATATCGTTTGGAGCAAGGGTGATAGATGATGATGCTTATTTGCTTGTGGGTAGGGCAAGAATGAGGGTTTAGAGGATGTGGAGGAACGAGAAAAGAGGCCCACGCGTTAGTTGGGAAGAAGAACGCGAGGAAGGAAAAAAAAGGAAGCGAGAAGGCCTGATATGCCAAGTCGAGGCTATACGAAAATCATGGAGCGTATGTCTTGTCCTAAGCTTTGAGAGGGCGTGCTTGCTCAAACATTTTTCGAAGCAAGGAGGCAAAGCAATTAGAAGACCCAGTGGGGTGCCGAAATCTTTTTTTTTTATTTTACTTCCATTCTTGACCCTCTACTTCTCTCACTATTCTTTTTATGATCTCTTTTTTTATTTCTACCTTCTGCGATTGATCGTGATGCATCCTAATTTTTAAAGAATGATCGTTTTTTGTAAGAGTTTTATTTTATTTATTTCTCAGTTATTTTCTTTAAATTAATATTTGCTTAGTTTAGTTTGAAAATGAATATCAAATAGTAAGTTTGAAGATGTATGTAATGCTGACAGAAGAGAGTTATTATTATATATTTTTTAAAATAGAAATGGCAAAATTAAAGTTTTGAACTTTGTGAATCATTTTTCGATGTATAAAAAAAAAAAAAAAAAATTTTAAAAAATTTAAAAAAAAAGAACGCCAACGTCACGCGGGGTTCCCAAGCGGTCACCCATCCAAGTACTAACCGCGCTCAATGCTGCTTAGCTTCAGTGATCGGACGAGAACTGGCGCGTTCAGCATGATATGGACGTTGACGGTTACAATATATATTAAAAGCCTCAAATGAAAAATATTTCTTGCATTGGTAGTGTATGTATGATTGCAAATAAATGAATCCTTTATCTACAAAATTTATTATTACAAAATACTTTGATGACAATTTTTTATTGCCAATAAATAAATACGTTTATTTACTAAATACACAATTCTAGTATCATCACAATTATTTTTAGTGTAGCAAGTGGTTCATACATTTACTGCCATCTACCTGTAGCCATCACAACACTGACAATCTCAAAATTTGTTACAATCAATACATTTTAAAATGATTGATTTATAAATAGTTCGATTAAACAATACCAAAACATCTTGTCAGAAAACTTGAATTAAAAATTAAAAATTCTTTTGCAATATTATAAGTAAAAGCATTCATTCTACTTTATATGATTAAAAAAAAAATTTATTAAAAAAAATGTAAACTAAAATAACTATAATTTTTAGAAATCAGATTATGTATAAGTTATTCAAGTTTTAAAATTTAAAAAAGATATTCAGTTTTTCAAATTATAAAATGAATTTTCTACCCGTATAACGTGGTTTAAAAGGAAATTTACCTTTCTATTAGTCGGTCTGTACCGTGTATGAATTAACCATGCGTCGGTAAAATCTACCTTATCATTTTTGGAGAAACGAGACGCAGTTACTTAACATTTTAAAAGTCAAATATATTTGTATTCTTTGTAATAGCGCAAAAATAATTATGAGTCGACTTAAATGAATTTAAATCTAATAAAACTGTTATAAGGGGTAAATAAATTATAATAGCGATATACGTGTAAAAATACTTTAATAAATTATTTCCAATCTTTAAAGATCACAGTTATGTTTGTTTTCAAAAGGCAGCATTTTTACGATGACAATATAAAATAAAATAAAAAGACTTTATTAAATGCATGTGTACATAACTTTTTTTCATAAAAATATTCAACTAATGACTTGTGTATGATAATTAACACTACAAAGTAATTATTGTAACTTTTCTCATAAATATTTAAAAAATTTTCAACTGAACTTGCATTACTACTTATGTTCAAGAGCAAGGTTTTTTTTTAAGTCTTCAGCTTTTCTTTTTAGTATATTAATTTCTTCACATATATCTGTCTTTAAATTTTTTATATTAAGTATAATATCACAATGATCTGCACATTTATTATAATCTTGCATATCAAAAAAACATTTAGCTAAAAGGATCCGTGACTCCAAACAATTTTCATTTAGATCCAGTGCTTTTCTACAATCTTCTATACATGCTCGATGAATTCCCATGCTATATTCCCACATTGCTTTAGAATAAAATATTTGACTTATTAATTCACCACTCTTAATGTCATCACTGTAAAATTTTAATGAATGATTATTTCATTTTGTATATCCATATACTACGTAATAAAAATTTATTATAATACGTTATATATTTTATTACATTTGATGATTTTAAATATAATAGTAAATAGTAAAACATTAAGTTAACAACTTTAAAACAAATTAAAAAATTACAATAAGTGATAGTATACCATGCATTATAAAGCTGACAGTGATCCATCCATGAAATGTTAAATTTTTTTTGTTTATCAATAATACCATCAAGTCGTAAAAAAAGAGGAGACCAATATGGATTTTGATCGGTAACCAAATGAAACTCGCTTAAATTTTCATTCGGTTGATGAAGCCAACAAGTTATAGTAATATCATATGTCCCTTGATAATATGGATAGTTTGAAAATGTTGTCCTCTTATAAGCGTGGATATTTTCTTTTTTCAAATTGAGTTCTTCGTTAAAAGAATTATGATAAACGTAAAATTTATCATAAAATGTTGTTTTTGCTAAAAAATAATTAATATTGTTGATACAAACGTAAAATAACGGTTTTTGTTAAATATTAGTGACAAAAATTAAAATTTAATTTTATGGGCTTTTGATAAGGTGCTTTATATGGTTTTACTTTACAATTTAATCAAACCTATTTTATACGTAAAATTTTTTTGTAAGAACTAATTGAATAACTTATAGATTTTGAAATAATATTTTAGCAAATCACTAAAAATGTTCAGTTTATATTATAATTTTAAGCTGATAGTTTTCTTGCAAGTATCGCGATTATGACATAAAAATACTATTTTTATACATTTAAAATCTAATAAAATATTTTTTTTTCAACAGTTTCTTATCTATATTTTATTTCATATCTAATATTTTTTTTTAAATACAAATTTATAGATTATCACGAATTCGCTTATCTTTAAAGTAAAACAAATCATTGCAAATAATGATGTCATTATATTTTTGGCTGATGACATCTTTCATAACTTATTTATAAATGAAACATTTACATCATTTAATATAAAATATTATTTTTACATACCTTTATAACATTTTATTGAAACTTTGTGCAAGTAATCAGCAATATATGGACGTAGAAAACGATATTTCTTTTTTTTGTGAAATAGATGGCTACTTATATATAAAGCTGCTACTCTACTTCTTGTATAAAGATCAACTTCTGAATACATCCACCAAAAGTTACCTGTAATTTCATAACACACAACGTTTATTTGATTTACAGCCATAAATTAACTCCTTGATTGTTTGATGTATGAAAAATTAATGTCTATTTAAGAAGTATTTTTAAAACAGATTTAAAATCCTGTAAAAGTATGATTTGTACTGACTATAATACTAGACTAACTGACACTCTATTGTGTACATTTGTCCAAATATATATACTTCGCAGTTAAAATTCTAGTGCTGCCACTGTTAACGTGTTGGTTAACTACAATTGTTTCATACCTGTTTTAGTTTACAGTCGATAAGTTAGATTTTACAATTTTGTACTTTTTTAAATATATTAAAACAACAGTTTAATAATTTTATAAAAATTTAATTATTTTATTATTTGACCAATATACTTGTATTATCTGCAATTATGTAAAAAATTATTTTATTTAATATTCTTAATTTTATATCATACGTAAATGCAGTTACATGTTTATAAAAAAATAATAATAAAAATAGTTAATAATGTCTAGCTTTTAATAAATTTTATAATCAATTGAAAATAATTTGTTTGTACAATTGATAAAGAAGTATTATAAAGATTAGCTTATATCATACTAGATGGAGCTATGTTATCCAAGTCATTCTTTTTTCAGAATTAATTTATATATTTATTAAGGGCATGCCTCATACCGGCACAGATTCCTACCTCTTATTTTTCGTTTTTTATCGTCAATTCACATATTTGTGAAAATATCAAATTGTAGGAACAATATGTAAATTGACTGCATAAAACGAAAAATCGACAATGTCGGTAACAACGGTTTTAGGGTTAGGTGTAAGGAATGCCCTTAACTCTTATACACATTATCAGCATAAACTTGTAGAAATATTAATCTAAAAAATTAAATTTGGTACTCCAATTTCCATAAAAACTTAATTTATTTCATAAAAAAATTTATGAATTTTAATTGATAATTATGCACTATGAATTATTAAAAATTTTATTTATAAATACATTTTTATTAATCATTAAAGAATTATTTTTAGAGATTATAACTAAAATTTTCCTCAGAAAAAAAAATTGTAATTATTTAACGACGACAATGGAGAATATATATAGTTCAATAAGAGATCGAATTCTCTTGTTATGTTTCCATGCCAACATTCAGATTCGTCATTCAAAGAATCGTGTTAAGTTTGGTTTGTTTGCATTTCATACAATCACAACATAGTTGCAATAAACAATTCATATTTTTAGTATACTATAAAAAGAATTATTGTTTAAAAAGTAATGTCGATTTTTGAAAAAAAAATCGTTTATGTACAACTTTAACTTCTCCAGTATTATTCTTTGTTAAATTACAATAGTAAAAGTGCTCAAAAAGATCGGACAAAATGGCCATGAAAACTCAGCAGTGTCAAATGTGTAATCGAGGTTTGATTACGTACGGAAATGAAAGTGGTTCACAGATGTACACTATTTTACAAAGTCCACAAACTACTGTGCATCTCACAAATCTGCAAAGAAAATGTCGACCTGTGTGAGTACATATCTGTAGATTGCAATTTTTATAAAATTTTTATACTTTTTTTAATGTTTATGAGGTAAACAGATGTATGTATATGAGGTAAACAGATTTTTAGGAAATGTTTATTCTGGAAATGTATTTTATTGCTCGATATCGATAATTATGAATAAATCACAAATAATATTAATTACGTAATTCTGTTTATAATTTATTTTTAACCTACAAATAATTAAAAAGTAGTGAAAACATTATATATTAAGTTATTTAATATTTTTTTAGATTTATCCACTTATTAATTTAAAATGGTTAGTAGTGTTTAAAACAATTAGCACTAGTTAGAATTTGTTTGAATCGTTTGAAATCGAAGTAAATAAAAATATTTCTCTAATGTAAAAACATTAAAAAATTTAATTTTCCCTTTTTTATGTTAATAATGAACATATCTTATTCAATTATTATGTAATTTACAAATTTTAGAAAACTTACTTGAAAAGTAAGATATATTATTTTACTCATACGTGACTGCAGTGATTTCAATGCAAGATTTTACTTCTTTAATGCAACTATATTTTGAAATTATAAAAATATCCTAATAAATTAATTAACTAATACGATTTATTAATATTTTGAAATGCATGGAGGGTTTATTTCTGCATAACCTCGCAGGGCTCATACTTCATACTTCTTTACATATAAAAAATTTAAAAAAAAAATATGAAAATCGGCTAAATAAGCATAGACACTTTTAATATTTTAAAACTCGAAACGTTTAAAATTCTGTACTTCGTAGAAAAATATACAAGCCAAAATGGTGAACTATAAATTGAACACTTCGTAGAATGCGTTTAAATATAATTTGTAAAAGAGTCACGTAACATTTCATGTCAAGCTTTTGAAGTATTATTTTAATACCTAACGTATTTTACTACATAATTATTGAAATAAGTCATGCACCTCATACATTCCGATTCATTTCTCATGAGATCTTATAATTTATCTCTTGGCTCTTCCTATTTATAAATAATAAGTCTTATTTCATAATAATTTAATAATTTAGATACTGATAAGAAATTCGCCATAGTCTATTAAAAGAATTTTTTAACCGACTCTTTTTTTATTATTTAAAAACATTCTTTTTTTCGAGACTGCTCATAGTTTTCTATTGGAATTAATAATGTTGCTTATTTTATGGAAAATTTTTTTTAATAATTTAATGGGTATATATTTTTATTTTTTGAATCAACTTTTTTTAAAAAATGAATAATTTCATATAATTACGGAGACATGTGTATTTTATTAATAAATTATTATTCTTTTTATCATTAAAAATGTATTTTTTAAAATATGCGAGAAAATTTTTCTTTTTAAAATTATCCCAACTGATTACATTGTATAATTTTCAAGCAATTTTCGTAAACTCTGGATATTATAATAAAAGTAAATAGGACACCAATAAACGGTAAAGTTTGTATGACGTAATTGCAGTATTAAGCAAAAAACAATTGGCTATACTCGGTTAGCATAAAAGTGAAAAAATTGAAGTCTAATTATCTGCGTTAGAAAAGCGTAAAGGGGTTGTTGTAGAAGAAAGTCAAAGCACATAGCAAAGAAACATTTGGCATCAAAAGGAGGGAATGACCGCCGCGTGGAGAGTTGATTTTATCATCCACTTGTCGGAGTTACGAATGTATAGAAGAGAACGTAAGCTGAGAAGAACGTGTGCCTCGCAGCACACACGTTGTGGCTGTAAAATCAAGAATAGTCTTAGGTCACGAAATAAGAAGCCGATCGATACATGCGGCAGGCGAACTGGTTATTTACCAAAAAAAAAATACAGCAAAACATAAATAAGTTTTATCAACAATTTCGAACTTACTTTCTTCTTTTTTGTCAATTGTATTAATAGACGAGAATAGTGTGAATACTATTATCTTCACCGATTGAGTTACACCCATATTTTAGACATTGATATGCAGTAATTAAAATGATATGATTATAAAATAAACATTTACAAAATTGTAATAATTAATGATATCAGAAGGAGTGATTCAGCATAATTAAATTATCACGTTAAGAAGAAAATGACCACACAACTTTTATTGCGATTGGTAGAATGACTTTTAATTATTTTGCTAATTAAAATGTCCAGTCAGTGCCGTCTTTACGCATAGGCATTGTAGGCACGTGCCTAGGGCCCCGTGCTGTTAGGGGCCCCCAGCCGATTCTCTGATTTTTTTTTTTTAATTAAT